>CAUYRH010126458.1:0-27385 GCA_963574655.1 Perodicticus potto
CCGTGCACTCCGGTGTCCTTTGTCTCCTCTCCCCGCGGAGCGGGCATTCCCGGGGACCCGAAGAGCAGCCGCAAAGATGGCTGATGGCAACGAGGAGCTGCGGGCGGACGACTTGCCGGGGCCGGCCTTCGAGAGCTATGAGGCCATGGAGCTCGCCTGCCCTGCCGAGCGTAGCGGCCACGTAGCGGTCAGCGACGGGCGCCACATGTTCGTCTGGGGCGGCTACAAGGTCAGCGGCTGGCCGGGCTGTTCCCCGGGCCCGGGTCGCGGCCAGCTGGGGAGGCCGGGGGGCCGCCGAGGGCGCTCCCCCACCTCGGGCTCTGCCCGTTAGCTCGTTTGCTTGCGGGCGGGGGCCGCCTCTGAGATGTCCGAGCCCTAGGGCTGTTGTCACGCCTTGTGCTTGCAAAGCCCGCTCCCCTCACCCCCGGAGTCGCCACTGGGGCGTTATTCTGGGGACGGCCAGGTGCAGGTTGACGGGAGGTACACGGACACGAAACGAGGTTGGGCGCAAGAGAGGTGACGGTGTCACGACACCCTTTATCGCGACTTTCGAGGCAGACTCGGGCCAGTTTGCCCAGTGGTTATGGGGTGGCCAATTTGTGGGAAGACCCCCTGGAATTCGGAAGGCCACAGGAATGGCCTCGGCCAGCCTTGTTGCCTGCAGTGGTCCAGTCACACCTGTGCAAATGGCATCACGCTATTGCTCGACCATTTCAGGGCTCTTTTCCTTCTGGTTTCAGCTGAGAAAAAAATTGGAAATTTTTCAGAACACTCCATTTAAAACATTAATGAAAACGCTCTACCAGTAACCGCAAAATCCCCAGCAACAAATCTTAACTACGGAGCACAGCTCCTCCCCCGCACCGCTTGTCCTAAACAAGTGATGAGTTACCAGCTGGGAGCCAGCGCGTGTTTCACCTGACCCCGACCTGGGGGGTCCTCCGCAGCTGTCGACGTAAAACTTTACTCATTATTCCTCTTACCATTTTGCTTTTAGAGCTTCCCAATAACACTTTACATTCTAGAATTATCTTTCTTTTACTGAGGTGGCTCCAATCCATGATCCATTCCCACCACAAAATGCTTTCTTTTCGCCTTTTGTCTTAAAAAATGTTCTCTTGGCCGGGTGCGGTGGCTCACTCCCGTCACCCTAGCACTCTGGGAGGTCGAAGCTGGTGGACTGCTTGAACTCACAAGTTCGAGCCCAGCCTGAGCAAAAAGCGAGACCCCCGTCTCTACTAAAAATAGAAAACTGAGGCAAGGGAATCTCTTGAGCTCAAGAGTTGGAGGTTGTTGTGAGCTATGACACCACGGCACTCTATCCAGGGAGACAGCTTGAGACTCTACCGCAAAAAAAAAAAAAAAGAAAAAAAAAAAAAGTTCTCTTCCTCCCCAATCGCTTGAAATTTAGTTCACCACGCCAGTGCCTTGGACTACTTGCTTTGTGACTCTGGTAACGGGTTTTAGCTTACGGTACAGTTGAACTGATCAGAGTTGACCATTTTTTTAGACAGCTCTCAAAGATAGCTGTCCTGACACCTGCAATCTGCAATGTTCTCCCAGCACCCAAGGAATAGGCATTTGGAGAGTACTTGGCAGGGGTATGGAACTGTATTAATTCCCCTAGGGAAAAGCAAACCTCTTGGCCAATCAAACCTCAGTCTGAACCTCTTTATTCATAATTCCATTTGTAGAAATCAGCAACATTTTAGAGAATGAGAATTTTTCTTGGGGGTGGGAAGGGGAGTGCTAAGGTTGCCAATTTCTGGTGGTAGATTTATGAAGGCCTGGGGGCTGAGGCAGGGAGGAGTGGCAGGATCCCTGAAGTCAGTGGTTCCCAAACAGCCTGTCTTCCCCATTTTACCTCCTGAACCCTGACAGTAGCCACAGAAGCCCTTGGAGATTGTTCCCGAGGTGATACACCTGGCTTCCTACACAGTACTGTTTTCCTCCTCAGGTCTGGCTGCTAACCTCCATGTCAGTTCCTGGTCTTACTTCCAGCCTTTCCCTATCACTGGTGGAGTGGGAGAGAGAAGTGCTTCCATGGCCAACTGCCTTTTTTCCTTATGTTTAATGTCCAAGCCTGTTAGATTCTTGACACTCATTTTCAGTGAACTGCAGTGGTCTACTAACGTGTTGAAACTGTTCCCAAGGCCAGGGAGGATCAAAGTCTAGAAATACCGTGCAGTTGTCAAAGTTCAGGGAAAGGATGGAATCCTCCACATTAGTTGCTGAGTAACCTGGGGCAAATTACATACCTCCCTAAAAAAAAATCCCGTTTCTTTGGTAATGGCAACTACTTTTTAGGGTTGTTGTGAGGACTAAATAAAGCAATCCACAGGTAGCAGCACTCAGCCCCAGCATATGGTAAGCTCAGTCTATTTGTCAGGAATTAATACCTGAAGGGAAATGAAGCAGAACAGGGAACTTGAACTTTTGCATACGGACTTAATATTTGCAAATTTGCAGTTCTGCCCTCTCTGCCGCTACTTAGAGAAAATGAGTGAAGTGAAAGGTTGGCTAGATAGGCATGTGGGTCAGGCACTTTCAGTAACCTGCTGACCGTGACAGGCAGTCTCTCCTAAGTGACACAACTGAAACTGGCACGTAGGTCTGCTCAGGACAGTGGTCTTACAGATTTCCTGGAGCTCTCTTAACTTCTTGCAGTATTGCAGTTTGCGGTTACTGTATGAAAAATTTGAATTAAGAGCTACTTTAAGCTTTATCTTTAGTGTGTGGCATGGTCAGGGAAGATTATGCATTTAATAAAATTTTAAGACCTATTTAACTTTTCATAAAGTTAACTAGCAATTTTATAACTAGTATCTGAAATAAGGAAAAGTACAACAGTACCTCTTTAAAATGTCGATTATTCTTAATGTGTATTTTTTTATTTTCTTAGAGTAATCAAGTCAGAGGATTATATGACTTTTATCTGCCTAGAGAAGAACTGTGGATCTACAACATGGAGACTGGAAGATGGTAACTGGATACTACGGGGGGGGTACTAAAACATTCAAATAAGGTTGCAAAGAAGAATGTTGTAAAATCCATGGTAATGAATATAATTATTTTAATTAAGGATGGCAAGCTTTCTATATATTCTGAAAAGCATATTCTGCAAGTTTAGCTTAGCAAGTAAGCTTAGTTACTTTAGTGTCTCTTTAGAAGTAGCTCTGTAATTACTGCTTATACGACCTCAGAATAAATTTTTGTTCAGAGCTCTACAAATAAATTATTGTAATATTAAAATAGAGGTACTGGCTTCAGATTCTGGAAAAATAAAAGCTCTCTCTACATATATGCATGTACTTTCAAGACACTGCAAGTCTTGTCATATGGTATCTTGAATAAGAAAAGGATTTTAGATGCTAGACTTCTTAGATTTTAGTTTTAGAAATTTTAGCTGCCAAAAATAAAGGTGGTATTCTATTTTCATGAGCTATATAATTAAAAAGTATATTCTGCTTAAATTTGCCTTTTCTGTAAATTGGAGATAATTTGAAAGCATCTTTAGCTGATCTCATAACAGTGGTAGTCAAGAATATGTACTTAGAGGTCAGGTGCTGTGGCTCACACCTGTAATACTAATACTCTAGGATGCTGAGGCGAATTGCCAGAGCTCACGAGTTTGAGACCATCGTGAGCTAGAGCAAGACCCCCCACTTCTAAAAATAGCAGGGCCTCCATGGCAGGCGCCTGTAGTCCCAGCTACTTGGGAGGATGAGACAAGGGAATTGCTTGAGCCCAGGAATTCTGAGGTTGCTGTGAGCTATGATGCCATGACACCCTACCAGGGGCTACAAAGTGGGACTCTGTATCAAAAAAAAAAGAATATGTGGGTGGCGCCTGTGGCTCAAAGGAGTAGGGCGCCAGGCCCATATGCCAGAGGTAGCGGGTTCAAACCCAGCCCCAGCCGAAAACCGCAAAAAAAAAAAAAAAAAAGAAAAATATGTACTTGGTAGAATTTTGTTTCTCAAAATGCTGGGTTAGCCATGTTTGAGGATTAACAAAGTAGTGTTTCCTGTGGCTTGCTCTATGAGAACTTTGTGCTTTAAACATTTTATTCATTGTAGATCTCAGACCTGGAATAGTCTTGGTTGTTTTCAGAGTTAAACTAAAAATAAACATACATAGCAAATCAATGTTAATATGAGCTGTTTCTTAATCTTTTTCTAGAGAATTGGAAATTTATTCCCTTAAAAGGGGAATCTTACATACCTATGTATGTATGTATTTTACTTAAAAAAGATAAGGCCAAGCATAGTGACTAATGCCTATAAGCTTAGCACTTTGGGAGGTAGAGGATCACATGAGGCCAGGAGTTTGAGACCAGCCTGGGAATATAGCAAGACTCCTGTCTCTGCAGGAAAAATTAACCAAAAAATAAAACTTGGGGCAGCGCCTATGGCTCAAAGGAATAGGGCACAGGCCCCATGTGCCGGAGGTGGCAGGTTCAGACCCATCCCCGGCCAAAAACTGCAAAAAAAAAAAAAGTGAGGGTAATAAAGTTTAAAAATAAATAAATAAAACTTCAAGCTTAGCAAAGATAAAGTGATACTGTATCTGACAGTGTGAGCAGAAGATCTTAAGTGTACTATTAACATTCTGAATCTTCTATCTCTTGATTAAAATTTTTAGATTCAGGGCTCGTCGCCTGTGGCTCAATGGGTTAAGGCGCCAGCCACGTACACCTGAGCTGGCAGGTTCGAATCCAGCCCAGGCCCACCAAACAACAATGACGGCTGCAACCAAAAAATGGCCAGGCATTGTGGCGGGCACCTATAGTCCCAGCTACTTGAGAGGCAGAGGCAGGAGACTCGCTTGAGCCCAGGAATTGGTGGTTGCTGTGAGCTGTGATGCCACAGCACTCTATCCAGGGTGACAGCTTGAGGCTCTGTCTCAAAAAAAAATAAAATAAAATTTTTTAGATACAGGGCGGTGCCTGTGGCTCAAGAGTAGGGCACCAGCTCCATATGCTGGAGGTGGTGGGTTCAAACCCAGCCCCGGCCAAAAACTGCAAAAAAAAAATTTTAGATTCAGAATGAATACTTACACTCAGAGGAGTGCCTGGCACATAGTAAGCACCACCTAAGTCCTGACACAAGGGGCTGATCAGATTTGTTTGAATGGCTAAAAGGTAACTGAATTAATCTGCCAAGTAACTAAATTAATCTACTCAAAAACAAAACAACCACTTATGCCCATGTAAATAAAAAGCAAACAGTTTAGTTTGAGAAAATTAAAATGGCACGTTCCTGGAATAAAAAATAAGAAACTTAGGCTTTCAGAACCTTTTATTCTGCCTGTACACATAATTGGTACTGCCTGTGGATGGGTAAGAGGGAAACTCATACTGCATTTCCTCCCTTTTGGTAAACTTACTTATGTTCAGTTTTTACCCCCCTCAGGAAAAAAATTAACACTGAAGGTGATGTTCCTCCTTCTATGTCAGGAAGCTGTGCAGTGTGTGTAGACAGGGTGCTGTACTTGTTTGGAGGACACCATTCAAGAGGCAATACAAATAAGGTTGGTGTTTCCAAGGGTTATGGTTCAAGTCAAGTTTATTCTTACTCTTTCAAACCTTAGATTCCTAAGATAGTGAATTTCACTATTTTGTCTACTGGTCTGTATTTACTGAGGCCTTTTGTAAAATCAGCTTTTGTTGGTAACTGTGTGCATTAACTTTCTAGGCTGTTTTTGTGTTCTTCTTTGTAACTAATTGTTCTCTTAGAACCCGTAGTGTAGATAAATTAACACTGACAAAATTTTACATGTTAACGTTCTAAAAATACAGCATCATAAGAAAACTCTTGTTTGATTTAGTCAGTATCTTTTTCCAAACAAGAAAAGTTGTCACTGTCTCCTTTAGGCCAGTAAGAGAACCTTTCTGCAGTCAGTCAGAAAAGTACACATGACACATGAGCAGACTCTTACCAATTCATTTATTTGGCAACTTAGTAAGCACCTTATGTGCTGAGTACTTGGTGGTACACTGGAGAGAAATGAACAATATGGTCTCCACCTATCAGAGGTCACATTCTAGAAGGGACACATATAGTAAGTAAACCATTACAACAGCACCTTGAGATACAGAACCTGATATCTAGGACTAAATAGATATCAGTAAATATCATTGAATCCTTGACATTGTATAGGATCACTAAAAGGAAGGGCTAGTCTAGATGCAGAGATATAAGCAAACTATGTCTTATTTTATGGAAATGCCAAGTGATTCTGCAGATGGAACATATGGCTGTGATGGTTTCAAACTATGCTCCTAGAAACTCTAGGGATTTGAGACGCCTTGGGACACTGGAGGGAAGAGGATATGGTATTGGGTGGGGTCCAGGCTGCCCTTCCCTCCATTTAAACAAGTGTAGCTCCACTGTTGTTTCCATATATTGAGCTTTTGTTTAATATTTTGTTTGGAGAAAATGTTGTCTGCGTAAAAGATTTTATGAGGCACATCTCATCTATAGGTTGTAGTTGAGCTATGTATTTTTCATGGCCAACGGGTAGAAAAATAACTATGATGCAACTTAAGGAATCTTGAAAAGGAGAGAAGTTGTGGTTTTAGGGGGTGGTCACAGGTTACTATGTTAAATGGGGTTGAGTGTTTGACAGAAAAGAAGCTTGAGTGTTGTAGGAGTAAAAACTCTCTCTCTATATATATATAAAATGGTAGATACATTCAGTTGCCTGGATGCAAATCCTTTGAAGGATGCTCCTAGAGTTAAGCAGGACTGAAAATGTATCTGTTAAATCAAAGGTAAAATCGCTAAACCTGACATTTTTGGTAATATCCTAATACCCATAAATTAGATCAGGACTACTCAAGTGCCTATCTAAGGCAAGGTAAAAAGCTTGTACAAGAATGTAAATGAATGTACTGATTGCTTCATCAAAAAGGTGTGGCTATGGGGGAAAAGAATTAGCTGGACCAGCAGAGCGCTTAGTGAGGGTTATTTACATTGCGTCTGTGTTGAGTTACTAAGCTAGACTCAGACCAGACCAGCAGCCAGTCTGCAGTCACAATTTCAGTAGCACTGAATTAGGCGGCATTCTTATCATCAAATCACAACACCAGATTTTTTTGAAAGAATCAAATCTAACTGAACCCTTTGCTTCTGACAGTTCTACATGCTGGATTCAAGGTCTACAGATAGAGTGTTACAGTGGGAAAGAATTGATTGCCAAGGAATTCCTCCATCATCAAAGGACAAACTTGGTGTTTGGGTATATAAAAACAAGTAAGTTAGCAGCAGTACAGGTTTGGGGTTTTATGTGGAAGTATTTACCACTTGGGTATCCCTAGGCAATAATAAGCATAGAACATACCTCACAGGGCCCATAGGAAGATTAAGTGAATTAGTAACACATACATGAAAGCATTTAACCTAAGACATAGTTGAGTGTTAGCCATCATTATTGAATAAGTATTTTCACATATACAAGTGTACCCTCTTAATTCATACCATAAACCAAAAATAAAAACTCCGTGTGGCCTATCTATCCTTTGGATGTTTGCATTTTTAATGTCTTATTTTTGATCAAACAGGTTAATATTTTTTGGAGGGTACGGATATCTACCTGAAGACAAAGTATTGGGAACTTTTGAATTTGATGAAACATCTTTTTGGGTAAGTGAAGTTTCTATTGGCCTATGTTGAAATACATTTTTTGTTTGCTAGTAGTTTTGTTCATTTTTCCTTATAATCAGGTGGACTATATAATTTTATAAACATTATTATAAAATAACTCAGATTCTTATTTTCGGTAGAATTCAAGTCATCCAAGAGGATGGAATGATCATGTACACATTTTAGACACTGAAACATTTACGTGGAGCCAGCCTATTACTACTGTGAGTTACTGAAGAACAATGAGTCATTAAAGCAAGGCCGCTCAGAGGAGGGGGACATACGGAGTTGGTGGTGTACAAATTTGAGAGTTTATTCTTGTTTTCTGGGAAAAGATCCATAGCTTTCATTATTCTCCAGGAATCTGGAACTCAGAAAAGTGTAAGAAATAATGAATTGAGTAACCTAGTGACCAGTTTCATGGAAGGCAATTTTGCTGGGAGTGGGAGGGTGGGAAGTGGCCCACCTTCCTGGCCTGGGGGTTGGAGACCACAGATCTCATAGATGTTAAGAGGTAGCAGCTAGCTGCTTACACAGGTTGAGTGCCCCTTATCTGAAATGCTTGAGATTAGAAGTGTTTCAGATTATGGAGTATTTGCATTACATACGTACCAGTTGACCATTCCTAATCCAAAGATCTGGGATCCAAAATGCTCCAACAAGCATTGGCGCTCAAAAGGTATCCAGTGGAAGATTGGGGATACTCAACCTATAATTAACTTAGCGTGAGATTGGAACTGAACATTACTAAAATATTAGATTTCTTTTCCCTCTGACACAGATACTATAAAATGTGCTGGCCTTTATTTTAAAATAAAGATTAAAAAATAAAGCAGCCTTTGTTTTATGAACCAGCCCATTCATTACTACATCTCAAAAATTCCCCGTTTTGTTAGCTTTTAGTACTGTTGCTACAAAGTCTGCACTTCAGCTTTTAAAAGCCCAGGTATCTCAGATATTCTTATCCCATATCCAGCAAAGCCTGGTATTTCCTCTCCATTTATCAGAGTGCTCATTTGTCACATTGCTTGTGCAACTTTCTAACAGGGTAAAGCACCTTCACCACGTGCTGCCCACGCCTGTGCGACTGTTGGGAACAAAGGCTTTGTGTTTGGAGGCAGATACAGAGTGAGTAAATGAATAGTTTCAGTGACTTGCTTTTCAATTCTTCAAAATAGTAACAATTTAATTATCCTTTTGTAGGATGCTAGAATGAACGATCTTCATTATCTTAATCTGGATACATGGGAGTGGAATGAATTGTAGGTATCAGTTTAAGTTATTTAGAAAATTTTCCTAAAATTTTGCAGATTTTTTTTACCCCTTTATTAGTGTATAATACACTTATCTGTAACTATGAATATAAGCAAGCATGATTACTAGGTCCTTAAAGAGTTTTGTTTCCAATTTCCTTAACTATATGGTAGGCACATAGCATATGCTCAATTTTTAGTTGAAAAAGGTCTAAAGTTAACTCTTGCTTTCAAAAAAAAAATAGTTCAGTACACAGCTTACAGTTGTTGAAAGTTTTTAAAGTCTTTTCATAATCCTATATAAATTTTAAAAGAAAACTTCATTGTTTTCCTGTGTTACATACAGTAGCTAATTTTAATCACAGATATTGTAACTTAGCCATTATTTTCAGAATTCCCCAAGGAATATGCCCAGTTGGCCGATCTTGGCATTCACTAACACCAGTTTCTTCAGATCATCTTTTTCTCTTTGGAGGATTTACCACTGATAAACAGCCACTAAGTAAGTTCTTTAAAAATACAATTATGAAATCATAAATCATCCACATAGAAAAATAGCTGAAAGGCAGTCTACCGTAGATGTACTAGAGGGCTTATAGGGTCAGTTGGAAGGTTGGATAATTCTGCTTATGTAACACACATATAATAGTGTACACTATGACATATTTCCATTCTGCCTACTAAAGAAAAGACCTACAGTACTTAAACAACCCAAAGGGTTACAAGATGCAAAGGACTTACCTGGTGAACTGCAGAGGGACAGGTCAGCGCTATGGCTCACGTATGTAACCCTAGCACTCCGTGAGGCTGAGTCGGGTGGACTATTGGAGCTCACAAGTTAAGAGACCAGCCTGAGTAAGAGTTAGACTTTGTCTCTACTAAAAATAGAAAAACCACTATCTGGTGGCAGGTGCCTATAGACCCTGCTACTAGGGAAACTATGGCAAGATCTCTTGAGCCTGAGAGACTGAGATTGCTGTGAGCTGTGACACCAAAAAAAGAAAAAAAAAAAATAGAAGAGAAAAAAAGGAAATACACTTTCTGTATCTAACTCATGATCTATTATTTTACTTGCTAAACCTGTGCCCTTTTAAGTGTTTAACAGAATAATATCATTTTTCTGTTTTAATCAGGTGATGCCTGGATTTACTGTATCAGTAAAAATGAATGGATACAGTTTAATCATCCTTATTCTGAAAAACCAAGGTATGAACTATTTGAAAGGTAATTCTTATATTGAGTATGTATAAGACCGCTAAGACCTGAAGTCATTCTTATTTACAAAAATTTAACATTCACTTCTCAGAAGAAAGCCAATGTTATCCTAGAATCACATGCTTTCTTTTCCATCCTCTGTGTATAAAGAATAGGGCTGGGGGTGGTACCTGTAGCTGAGTAGGCAGGGCGCTGGCCACATACACCCAGGTTGTCGGTTGGAACCTGGCCCGAGCCAGCTAAACAATGATAACTGCGAAAATAGCTGGGCATTGTGGTAGGCATCTGTAGTCCCAGCTACTTGGGAGGCTGAGGCAAGAGAAATGCTTAAGTCCAAGAGTTTGAGGTTGCTGTGAACTGTGACGCCACAGGACTCTACCAAGGGCAACATAGACTCTTGTCTCAAAAAAAAAAAAAAAAATAGAATAGGGCTGGATTTTCATTTTTGCTTCTTTCTTCCATTATGAAGTTGTTGATCTAGTTAAAAATCTGTAATCACATTTTTACCTGAGTTAAACTGCATCTAAGTTTGTCACTAAAAAAGGGTAGGGTTGGGGGAGAAGACTGGAAAGAGAAGAATTTAAAACCTAAAACAGTGTACATGTTAAAAAAAAAAAAAAAGATCAAGAACTGTTGATCAGATTAACAGTAGCAACTGTCTAACAAAAATTAAGAGGTTAAATCATCCAAGAAGAGCTTGAACAACAATAGTCATTTCTCTTGTTCATCTTAAAAAGAATTGCTAGAGGAAATGCTATAGTCAAAATTGGTATTCAAAACACATTTAGATAGGTCAGCCTGCATTTTTTTCTCTCAGGCCTCTAACCCAAGTACAGTGATGCCTCTTAAGATTGCATTTGCACAAATATCTTTCCGTAGAATTACCAGGCTTTCAGTATCAGCATCCCTCAGGTGCTCTACGTAAGGCCAGTTGGCCATGTCTGTGGAAGAAGGCGTATACTACTCAGCACCCTTAAGATTTTTATTGCTAACAAGGACCTAGAGAACAGATCATTTGGTTCAGTCTGCTCACTGCATGAAAGAAGACAAGACCAGAGAGAAAAAAATAAGATAAAATACATTTTTTTTTTTTTTAAGCTTTTGCTGCTTTTCTTTTTTTACTTAACAACTGTGATGTTAAGTTCTGATGTTTTGGTCTGAGCTACCTTAGATCTCTAATTCTAGTGTACATGATCACTTTGGTGGTTTGGGTAACTTCAAACTGAAGTTTTTGTTCTAAATGCAGGTTATGGCATACAGCTTGTGCCAGTGATGAAGGAGAAGTCATTGTTTTTGGTGGGTGTGCCAACAACCTGCTAGTCCATCACAGAGCTGTAAGTATACACTTCATACTATTACTGAAACTGACTTGTGAAGCCCTTGTTAATGTGCTCTTTATATTTACATTTTTCAGGCACACAGTAATGAAATACTTATATTTTCAGTTCAACCAAAATCTCTTGTACGGTAAGTAACTTTTAACTTGGTACTTAGCTTATTTTACATTGTGTTTCTTAACACTTAAGGGCAATAACGCGTCTGGGTTGATAGTCTTTAAAGAAAGAAAGGTGGATTTTTTTTTTTGCTAGTTCAAATGAATATACTTCGGAACAGTAAAATGAGATTATTTTTCTCTCTTCTTGTCTATTTTCAGGCTAAGCTTAGAAGCAGTCATTTGCTTTAAAGAAATGCTAGCCAGCTCATGGAACTGCCTTCCAAAACACTTACTTCACAGTGTTAATCAGAGGTTTGGTAGTAACAACACTTCTGGATCGTAGATAATGCCTCTGATAACTTTGCATGGACAGCAGACCTATAAAAGTCAGAGTGGCATCATTTGTACAATTATATGCATTGTTGTAGTTTTGCTGCTTTTTGGGTTTAATGTGCATGTGAATGGCCTAGAGAACCTATTTTTGTGTCTAAAGTTTACAATAAATGTATTTAACACCAGTAGCTGTCCTCCATTAAAAGTAAAAGAAAATTAATGCTTGGGCTAAATTTTTATACCCAAAGAATGTATTACATTTTCTTTTTGGTAACTTTAGGATATACATCTGTAGAAGCATTATACTAACCAGTCTTACCTTCAGCAAAAGGGTGACGTTATTTTTTTAAAATATTAAAATTCATCTATTATATAGCCTAGCATCATAAATACAACATAAAGAGGTTTTTTTTTTTTTTTTTTTTTTTAGCATCAGAGGTACCAACAACTACTTAGTACCCATGTACACAGATGTGGCTATTTTGACTACAGGTAGCTATAGAAGTGCACTTCTGAGATTGTATAGTATAGGTTAAGATGTTTACAACATGCTAGGATAATTACTAGAGGTAGAAATTAAAGTGGTACAGAACTGAATGAGATTACAAGGAAGAAATTAACATGTTAAGACTAAAGGTACATAAATACATGGAAATAACACCAGTCTCTTCTAGGAGTTATTTCTTAGGCTGAATCATCAGAATTGTTTGTATTTTACATCTGTCTGGTCTAATACTTTCCTGACAAGTGTAGGTGAAGGCAGAAAAAAATCCACTTCAACATTTCAGGTTTTCAAGACACCATACTTAAATGTTCAACCACCCCATGCCCAATACAAACCCTTGTGATTGCCCTGTTTTATAGATATATATTTTAAATGTTTGTACAGCAGACTACTAAGTCAGTAGTGTGAGCAATAGAGCCACTTCACTGTTCCATTTCTATACATCATGAAATAAGCACTAAATATTAACCTCCCAAATTTGAAGAAAACGTAGGAGAGTAACTACAGATGTACATAATTAGCATTCAACTTTCCACAAATATTTTAGGAAATCCTATTATAGACAATGCTTCCTCTGTATAAAACTGGAAAAAACAAGAATTAAGTCCTTTTGGCGAATACAGCAAGGCAACGTTTAGTTCATTTTTAAATGCGTAAGTCTTGTTACAGGGTGTTTTCATCTTTGAACTTCCGAAAGGGTATAAAATTGGCTCTTCTCAAATAATTTAGGATTTCCTTTCAGCTATTTCCTTTTTACATTCAGAAGATTGGGTGCAGATACTTTCACTTTGCCAGGAATATTTCTTGATAAATCTGTATCCTAAAAAAAGAAAATTGCTCAATGTATTCACATCCTATGTGGTCAGTTGTGTTTCTTTTGTGACAGTTACATATACTATGGTGTCAAAAGAAAGGCATTTCTAAAAATTTTAGTTGAAATGATTTTACTTATTTTACTGCTTTCAGTAAGATAGCATTTTCTACAAAAACAGAAAAATAGTTAACATAAAATTGTACAACCAATCTCCACTTCCCCTTTTTTGAAGGAAAACTTTACCTTTACACTGCGGAATAAGTCTTTTTCTCTTGCTGTTGCTTCTTTGGAATGCATGAAACTATTTAAGGCTGTTTTTGCAGCTGTAAATAGGAAACAAAATCTTATTTCTGTTCAGTCAATTAACTGTTTAAAGTAACTAAAAAAAATTTTTTTAAGTACCTTTTCCCTTTTTCTGAACTCCAGGAGTAAGTTTCACTTTATATCTTTAAAAAGGAATTGCATATGTTACTAAATAGAGATTACAAAACACTTCATAACAGTCATACTAATGGTGACTTACTTATAGTTTGCCATGGTGGTGTAAGGGGCACATATGGGAATGGCAAACAGCAGTATATCTTCAGGATGTGGCTGGCCTGTCAAAGAATCAAGTAGATTTTCCTAAAAAGGGAAAATAGAAACAATTATAACAAGTCTTAAAAGGAAAATGCTAAAACACAACATTTTTATCCATTTCTGATAGACATATAGTCTAAATAAGTAAGTGCTTATGCTCTGCTTTGAAGTTCCAAAGAGTAGAAGACTAATATTTAAATATATTATTCTTTACTATGTAATTTCTGCCAAGCATAGAAATGAAACAATGACATTCAAAATACCACAAATAGATACACTAAGAGAAAAGGGGGGAAATTTGGTGAATATTACCTAAGTTGCAGAAAACTATGCATAAAAATGATAAACAGTAAAATGATCACATATATTTAAGGCCCATTGCTTGAAAATGGGACTGATACTCTGACTAGTCCAGTGGTTCTTGGCCTAGAAGTTCTGTCCCTGCAGAAACCTGGTTGTCACAATGAGGGACCGGTGAGAGGGCAGAAGGCGCTACTGGCATCTGGTAGGTAAAGGCCAGAGAAGTGGCTGACCATTTTATAATGCATGTGACAGCCCCCTACATTAACCACTTCATGTTAATCGTGCAAGAGTTTGGAAACCCTGGGCTAATGGGCTAGAATAGCCTTTTCTTTTCTTATTCTTGAAGGAGAAATCCCAGGGTTGCTTAAACAGTTGTATACCGATTTGGGGGGTCAGGAATATGTGAAAACAAACAGATCACTGACCTCCCCCACCCACCACTGTCGGTACAGGACTATTCAGAGTTCTCTTTTGGCAGGCTGCCCCAAAACTTGCCCCTATTTAACAATATGCGTCAACTTAAGATTTAAGACAAAAAGCTTGGTGCTGAACTGTAAATTGATAGTTGAGTGTTTACTGTGTGCCATAAAGTTTACTAAATGCTCTTAACATATTTTAGTTCTCGAAACAAGTCTGCCCTAAGGACAGTTATTACTCCTATATTTCACATGTGGTAACTGAGGCACAGAATAATGTTTCTCAATTTGCACAGTGAGAGAGGGCGTCCATAAAGCGTGTGTGCAGGATTACATTGCACATGAACTTTATGGACACCCTGTATACACAAAGTTGGGACTAAAACCCAGAAAGTTTGACTCCCCAATCTGAAGTCTTGTCTTAGCTTTTTACGTTTTAGTTACTTATATATCAAATATTCTCGGGACTAGATTGCCATGAGAATGCTGTAGTAGGAACCCAACAAAAAAATCATACCTCGTTTACCTGCTGATCCAGATCTTGCTCTTCCTGTTCCAAACACATAAAAATAAAAGTCAGCTGTAACTTTAAGTGAAATTCCATACCATTAAACTATGAGTAGAAAGAAACAGTGATATAACAAGACGCGGACATGAATTCATGTGTGTGACAGAGACTGACTTAAGTGAAAGTTGTAGGGATCATTTGAAATGACAACTGAGGGGAGAAAAGGACAATTCTGGTAAATAAGACTCTTATTTTTAAATTGCTATTCAACAGTCTTTAGGGTAAATTTTTCACATAATAAGGTGGCTTAATTTTGTTTGCTTACCTACATAAGAAAAATACCTGGAGATAACTTACTGTCTTACTCTGTTCAGGCTGAATACCTTAGATTGAATAATTTATCAACAACAGAAATTTCTTCCTCAGTTCTGGAGGCCAGAAAGCCCAAGGTCAAGTCATAGCAGATTCAGATCTAGTGAGCCTCATAGCAGTGGTGCCTTGTTGCTGTGCCCTCACACGGTGAAAGGTACCCCTGCACCCTCTTCTGTAAGGGCACAACCTACGCCTCCTACTATCACATTAGGGATGTAGGCTCCAGGATATGAATTTTACAGGGATATCAACAGAATGTTCATAATTAACACCTCTAATGAATATTTATGAGTAAAAGGCTTACAGAATATGGGAATAGTGTAAATATTTGAGTGCTGAAATAAGTTTTGAGATTACTGAATAACACTGTTCAGCAGGGAAAAATCTCCCTAAGTACTATCTGGAATATACTAGAATTATAAGCACATAATTATTATTCAAGATTTAACTAAAAATAATGCTGGTGATGAAAAAAAAATTGATTCAGCCTGTACCTTAAAGATATTAAAATAGCTCAGAATATCAAGATGATGTACATTTTCATGTAAGAAGGTATACTTAAGACTGGCTTCTACTCTCAGCTGATAAAACAATTATTCAATCTTAGCTGGAAAATACGAACTTCTCACTGGTTTTGCAACAAGCACATTAATTGTATACCTATTTTCAACATTAAGTAAAAATATAACAAATTCCTACAGAAAAGCTTCTAGAAGTGAAAATTTTCCATTTACCTTTAAGACAATTTCAATTCTTTGTTTTATTTTCACTAAGACAGTTTCCCACCACAAAGTCTCTTGGTAAAATTATTTTCTAAAGGTTTGTGATGGCTCGGCGCCTGTGGCTCAACGGGCTAAGGCACCAGCCATGTACACCTGAGCTGGCGGGTTCGAATCCAGCCTGGGCCTGCCAAACAATGATGGCTGCAACCAAAAAATGGCTGGGCGTGGTGGGCGCCTGTAGTCCCAGCTACTTGGGAGGCAGAGACAGGAGACTTGCTTAAGCCCAGGAATTGGAGGTTGCTGTGATGCCACCGCCCTCTATCCAGGGTGACAGCTTGAGGCTCTGTCTCAAAAAAAACAAAAAAAAGGTTTGTGATAAATTTTTTATCAGCAGTTAACACTGCCATTATTATGCTTTAGATAATACAATTTTAATCTTTCTGGTTGTATTTCTTCTTAAATGATATTCCATTCAGAATAGGATTACCACTTGTCCTGGTTTTAGCACTTTAAGTCCCAGAAATCCTGGGATGGTTGGTCACCCTGACAAGCAAAGCCCACATATGTAACAGCTTTACCTTTTCATCATGTGGATCATCTACAGCTAAATCTGGTAATTCATGAGTTATAACTTCAAGGGATGGAGTTTCTTTCTTAATGCTGTCAGAAACCCTCTGCCCACCTCTGGGTTTCTGGGGCTGTTTTTTTATAGGTTCATCCTTTGTTTTTCCTTTTTTTCCCTTCTTCCCTTTTTCTTCTTTGTTTGAACCTGCAGACTTTAATTCATAGAAGAAAGGTAAATTAACAATGTTTTCAATATTGTCAGTATTTTAACAAAAATATATTGGAAGCCTATCATATGGTAGGCAGTGGGCTAGATGCCCAAGGAAAAGGAAATGTTTTAGATGTGACATACCCCCAGCAATTTCATAATAAGTTCCCGTTCTTCTTCATCTTGGTCTTTGTATTTTTCTTTCATTTTTTTCATTTTACTCTATACAATCAGAAGATTTTGGTTAGAAAACTTCAATAAAAATTAGCAACAAATACGTATAAAGAAAATATGCTTCTTTACTCCCTTCAAAAATGCTTATTGAACAAGTTACAAAATTAACCATTATAATAAATAATGTGGAGGCTACAAAAATAGACCATAGTCCTCACCTTCAAGGAATTTACCAGCGAGGATACATACAGAGGGATAAATTAATGTAATATATATTAAATACTATAAGAAAAGTAAAGAAAATTATTTCTAAGATAATATCAAAACATTTTCAGTTTGAGTAAGAAATGTTGAGAAGAAATAAATGTAAAACTTGAAAGCAAGAGTAAAGAAGACAGAAGAGAGTAGTATTAACATATTAGCAAGTTATTGCATTTAGTTGGAGTCAGGGTACACACAGGGGAAGATAGGAAATAAAAGTGCCGAAGGTAGGCTGGGCACTTGCAGGTATTATAGAGATTCTTAAGACTGAATTTTATCAAGGAAATCAGTGATTCTTTACCCTGATTACACATTCAGATCACCCTATGGCAGGGGTGTCCAACCTGTGGCCCAAGCCACATGATGATTTTAGGAGGACTTTATTGCTTACCTGTGATGTCAGATATCAAAAAAGTATGCAGGGAACTTTCTTTTGCTAATCAGCTTTCGTTAGTGTTTGTGTATTTAATGTGTGGCCCAAGGCAGCTCTCATTCTTTCAATGTGCAACAGAGGAAAAAAAAGAGTGGACACTCCTGCTAGGGGTTTTAAACTACAAACATCTAAGCTGCACCTCTATAGATTTTTGTCTTGATTTAATTGTATTACCTAGGGCCCACATAATAGATTTATAAAATTTTAAAGATTTCCTTAAACATGACGCAAACACCATAAAAGAAAGGTACATCAACCTTTGTTAAAATTAACAAGTGACCATACAGTGGCAAGTTTGTGCACTTAATTGTCAGACTTTGTATTTGGAAAGGACAAGAATGAGCCTTCTGGAAAGCTAGAAATGTTCCAAGTGTCTTGATCTGGGTGGTGGTTTCACAGATGTATGTGCAAATTAAAAGTGTCAAATTACAAAAGTGGACATAGGCCCCAAAGTGTGAAAAGTACTTGCAATTTAAGTCCAAGAAAGGACTTATATTCAGGATTACAAAGAACTACTATGCATCAATTAGAAAGATGAGACAACCCAACTTTTAAAATGAACACTTCAAAAACAAAATATTCAAACATCTAACAAACGTGTAAAATAAAGCCAAAGTGAGTTATCAGTGTACACATAAATGACTAACGAAACAAACCCCGACAATACCAAGTGTTGGTGAGGATGTGGAGCAAGTAGAACACTCAAGATGCTAATTGGTGGGAAACTGATACAGGTACTCTGGAAAACTGGTTGGTAGTATCTAATAAAGCTGATAAAGTAGCCACCAAATTCTACTCCTAGGCATAATGAACAGAAATGCATATTTGTGGGCCAAAAAGACAGAGGGAAAGGTCTGACAATTAAGTTTGTGAACTCCTCCAAGAAAGTGCTACAAACCTCGTTTCTGAGTATCACTACAGTCACCTTTGAAGTGGGTGACTTCCCCCTCACTAGGAAGCTGTGCACCAACGCCAGGGCCTAGTCTACCCTTCAAAGCAATTCTGGAACATTTATTGTTCTGTTGTCATATTATCCTTGATGTCCTGCATGTCATCAAAATGTCTTCCTTTCAATATTTCATTTATCTTTGGTAAAGAAAAAAGTCACTAGGGGCAAGGTCAGGTGAGTAGGGTGTTCCAATAAAATTATTTGTATACTGGCTAAAAACTCTCCCAGACAGAGCCATGTGATCTGGTGCACTGTAGTGATGCAAGAGTCATGTATTGTTGGCCAAGATTTTCATTAAGATTTTCCTGTTTATTGACGTTTACTTGGTCTGCTTCTCACAGTCAATGACTTTGACGCACAATTTGACAAACGTTTCCTGTTTTTGTAAGTTCTAATTATTTGCCACCCTGACGTCTCTTTATCAGTTACACTTTCTCTCTCCTCAGAACCTTTAGTCCATTTATACATTGCCATTTTTCTTCACTGCATTATTCTCATCAACTTGGAATAACATGTCCCTGATTTCACTTCCACTCTCGCCAAGTTTAACCAGAAACTTACAAATGTTTGTTGCTCTAATTCAAACTTTGACATTGTTGCAAAAGCATGCAAAAAAACACAATACTGCACACCACTCAGCATACACCACCATGGCCTGCCACAAACACAACTGTGAGACACTGATATACTGAGGTTCTGAAACCTTACAGAGTTGTCTGTACAGTGCTGCCAGCGTGACCACAGTGGCCAGTTTGTGAACTTAATTGTCAGACCTTGTATTTCGAAAGGACAAGAGTGAGCCTTCTAAAAAGCTAGAAGCATTCCAAGTATCTTGATCTGGGTGGTGGTTTCACAGATATATGTGCATATAAAAAATTCACTATGCTAAAAACTTATGATTTGTACATTTTACTACATGTACAATGTACACACAGCACAATTATAAAATGTTGAGAATAAAATTAATGGTATCAATAAACTGAACTGAGAAATAGAAAGCCTAATCAAAGAAACAAAGTTTCTTAGAAAATATAAATTAGGGTAGAGCGCCAGCCCTGTGCACAGGGGTTGGTGGGTGTGAATCTGCCCAGGCCTACTAAAAAGAAAAGAAAAAAAAAGAAAATATTAAATAGAGGCTGAGCACAGTGACTCACACCTACAATCCTAGCACTCTGGGAGGCTAAGGTGGGTGGATTGCCTGAGCTCAGAGGTTTTACACCAGGTCTGAACAAGAGCAAGACCCCAATCTCAAAAAATAGCTGGGCACTGTAGCAGGTGTCTGTAGTCCAAGCTACCCAGGAAGCTAAGGCAAGAGAATTGCTTGAGCCCAAGAATATGAGGTTGCTGTGAGCTATGATGCCACAGCACTACCGAGGGCGACAAAATGAGACTGTTTCCAAAAAAAAAAAAAAATTAAATTAGAAAAGCCAACTTCAAAAAACCCCATTTTATTTAAATATATTTAAAAATCATTAAATAAATTAAATTAGTTCTTACAAATGTGCTCACAAAACCCAAAATGTCAATTTTATAAGCAAAGGCTATCAAATTTCACACAAAAAAACTCCATTTTTGGCTCAGCACCTGTAGCCCAGTGGTTAGGGCACCAGGTTACACTGGGGCTGGTGGGTTCGAACCCAGCCTGGGCCTGCTAAACAACAATGACAACTACAACAACAACAAAAAAACAGCCAGGCATTGTGGCTGGTGCCTGTAATCCTAGCTACTTGGGAGGCTGAAGCAAAAGAATTGCTTACAGCCCAAGAGTTTGAGGTTGCTGTGAGCTGTGATGCCACTCTACTCTACTGAGGATGACATAGTGAGACTCTGTCTCAGGAAAAAAAAAAAAAAAACAATCTCTCCATTTTATACAACGTTCTAGAGAGCAGAAAAAAGGGGAAAGGTCCTAAACTTCTTTTATGAAGGTAGTATAAACTAGATACCAAACCCAGAAAAAGACAGTATGAGAAATTAAGAGGCCAATTAACAGATTTTTCTCAAGTAATATATCAACTGATTAATACAGAAAGGTAACACAATCCATGCAAACGAAGCATTCAATAAAATTTAACTCGTAGCCAAGAGCGATGGCTCACACCTGTAATCCTAGCACTCTGGGAAGCCAAGGTGGGAAGACTGCTTGAGCTCAAGACCAGCCTGAGCAAAAGTGAGACTCTGTCTCTACTAAAAACAGAAAAATTAGCCAGGCATGGTAGTGCACTCCTGTAGTCCCAGAGAATGGCTTGAACCCAGGAGCCTGAGGTTGCTGTGACCTAGACTGACGCCATGGCTTTCTAGCCTAGATGACAGAGCCTGTCGCAAAAAACAGATAAATAAATAAAATTTAACTCGTCGTTATTAAAAGTAACTTCAAAAACATTATCTTCCAACCACCCACAGGAAACATCTCACAGTGATAACAACCTCAGAAACCATCTCCTAATGTAATTAAAAAACATGTACACTATTGCTGCTTCTATGAAGCACTATACTGATGTTGAGTCAGTGCAAAAAATATGGGAAAAATAAGATACATAATATTAGGATTAGAAGAGAATAAAAGAAAAGCCATTATTTGTAGAAAAAACAACTACCTACAGATGTATTAATAGGTGCTTGGTAACACTGGCCATTACTATTAGATCATTTTATGAAAACTTTCTACAAATCAGCAATTAGTAACTATGAAACAATTTAAAAATAAGTAATTAACAAAAATTTAAAATTTTAAGAAAATAATAAACATCTAGGAACAGGTAAGATAGATAAGATTTCTGTGAGAAAATGTATCTTTATTGAAGAATATAAAATATTCTTAACATAATTACAGTCCCACGAGTACAGTCTCCAACAAAAGGACTCAATGTGACAAAGATGACCAGTTCCTCACAAAATAATCTAAAATCTGAAGTATTTTAATAAAAATCTTAACAGTGTTTGTGTTGAAACTTAACCTACTATAGAGTGTTTCAGTGTGTAAATGCACCATTCGCTGTCACATTATTTCATTGTTGGACATTCAAGATTACTTTCAGGCTTTTTTGCTATTACAAATATCAAGCTAATGAACATCTTTATTGTTCATACCCATTTTTTTTTAAGGATAAATTCCTCAAAGTGGTATTGCTGGGTGAAAGGTGTATTTGTTAAGACATCTGATGAACACTCCTATGTTGTACACTCATTCATTAAATAACTGAACTTTTATCTATTAATTTCATGGGTGAAAACAAATTTCCCATGGTTTACACAGCATTTTTTTAAATCACTTTTTGTTGTTTTTTTTTTTTTTTTTGAGACAGTCTCACTTTGTTGCTCTGGGTAGAGTGTCACAGCTCTTGGGTTCAAGAGATCCTCTTGCCTCAGTTTCCCAAGTAGCTGGGACTTACAGGACTTGTCACAATGCCCAGCTATCTTTAGAGACATGGTTTTGCTCTTGCTCAGGCTGGTGTGGAAACTATGAGCTCAGGCAATCCGCCCACCTTAGTCTCCCAGAGTGCTGGGATTATAGGCGTGAGCCACCAGGCCTGGCCATTCTTCTTTTTTTGATTCCTTCAATTTTATTGATGGTTCTTTCCTCTACCTGGATTTTACTTTGTTTGCACATGGTTAACCATCAATTTTGAATATTTCCTATCTTCCCAAATGATACATATTATTTTATCACATACTGAAATTTAAAATACACAGTTAATGGTCATCTGTTTAGACTTTACTCTACATGGTATTTCTATCTGGATATGCCCATACTGTTTTATGGCTGTACCATATGATTTTGACAGTTCTAGCATTAAATGTTTTATTATCTAATAAGGAAATCCCTCTTCATTAATCTTTCCAAAATTTCCTTGCCTATTCACTAGCATTTACGTCTTTAAAATGAACTGTAGAATTAGTTTATCAAGTTTATTAAAATCTCAATTCTGATTAAAGTCATGAACTGAATTTTCACATTAATTTAAGGAAAACTTATATTTTTATTTTACTGAGTCTTCCATTCCATATGCATAATTTACCCTTTCATTTGTGTGTGGCTCACTGGAAAAAAGAAAAGAAAATTCTGACCACTACATATGAAGGAAAAAACATAAAACATCTTTATAAAGGCTACTGCTATGTGCAATGGCTTGCACCTGTAATCCCAGCTCCTCAGGAGGCTGAGATAGGAGGACCAAGCCTGCAGTGAGTGTGCTACGATTATACCCACGTGTCAACAGCCACTGCACTCCAGCCTGCGCAACTCACTGTGAAACCCTGTGTTTTAAAACAAACAAAAAAAGACTGCAACTTAAAAACTAAAAGAAATTTTCAAAAAAGATACCCTGGTAAATTATCCCATAATCCCCTCTTTTTTATACTGCTACAGCCTTTTAAAAACTATGTTCTAGATCCAGTGCTTCTTTTTTCATCATGAACCTTTAATAAAATATGTTCAGAACCCTAATAAAAATCACATTGATAACTGAAAAAACAAATTACTAAATTACCTACAAATATCAGTTTTGCCACCGATTCTCAGGATGACTTTGCAAATCACACCCTATTTCTTCTATATGAAATGAGAGCTTCTGCGCAAATGATCTTAAAGATCTAAACAATTTATAACGGTGATCTTGTTTATGTTCCCTAAATGTGGTATCTTTTCAACTAATTTTCAGTCAAAGGAAATCACACCAGATTATTTTTTTCTCCTATTGTCTATTTTACTTAAACTTTAAAAAAATTAAGAGGAACCTCACAAATTCATCTGTGAACCATATTGTACTAATTTTGACAGACCATCCTGAAATTTATTACCTTTTGTCCTCGCTTCATTGGCTGCACACTGGGAACATTTCTGCTTGTATTCTGATGAGTTTCAATGTGCACACCACTCTCTTTTTCTTTGTCCTTTCCCTCTATTACTTCTAAATCCCCTGAGTCACTTGGAAGTTTTTTCTTCTTCATTTCCCTAAATACAAATGAAGCAGAATCATCTAAATCTTAGAATTTCATATTCTTAGTGCCCTAAAAAATTTCCATGGGAAGGTGAACATATACATATTCTACTTACCTTGATAATCACCAAGCTACAATAAACAAAGATGCTCAAATCATCACCAAGGAAGAAAGTGAATAATTTTCATGTCTCATGAATTTATCATTCTTTCTGGCATCAGCCTCAACACATTGTCACCCTTGACTTATCCTTATTCATTAGAACATCTTTTGAAGGCCAGCACTGGGATTAGTACTCTTTTACTCGCATAGCCTTGGCAAATCTTAGGTATTTAACAGAGCACTGGTTAACAGGATGGTTAAATAAATGGATTTTTAAAAATATGCAAATTCGGGAAGAAGTGCAAATTCTATTAGGGCAAATCCTATTCCTGTGGATTTTTTTTTTCCAATTCTCAATGCCAATACCTAGTCCAGGTCCTCACCGCTTCCCACCAACTTCTAATGTGTTCCCTATAATACGTTTTACCTGAACTTCTATATTAAATCTTCCTTAATTATTTACCTATGTCAACTTCCCATTCAAAATCTTCCAAAGGTTCTCTTCGTATCACTTTCAGGATAAAATCCAAAACCCTTAGCTTGTCATTCCAGGTACTCCACTTTTTGTCTAGATTCACTTCTCCAATCTTATCATCTATCAATTCACAAACATACGCTTTCTCTTCCTTTCACCTCCATCTACTTATCATTTCCCCAAAGCACACGCACACTATTTCCAAACCCTCTGCCCCTTGTTAATGCTAACTCTCCGTGGAGGCTCCCTCCTTCTTTCTTTACCTTCAAGTACTTAAGTGGTAACACATCTTTAAGGTATGTATCCAATGGTATTCCCAAAACATCTGAACTCATAGCAATTGCTCATTCCTGAACTAATGTATCACTTTCACACATATTATTCATATACTTAAGACTACTTCCTGAATCCAGGACTCAGAAGCTTCTTGAAGGCAGAAACTTTGTATTTTGACTGTACACTCAGCATCTGGCATAGTGCCATGTACTCAGACTTCTCTGTATTGTTTGATGACAATATTCCTCCAACAAAAATGCTTTATTTTCTGTTCTAGTCTAGAGCGTCTTCTGGGAATGCTTTGGTACTCTGTTTTTCCCACCTGGTGGTAGCAGTCCCATCCTTTCTGCCTTTGCTTTTCTCCTTGCCTCTTGAGACGTGCTATTTAAAAAAAAAAAAAATCAACTAGCACTCTGAGAGGCTGAGGAGGGCAAACTGCTTGAGCTCAGAAGTTTGAGACCAGCCTGAGCAAGAGTAAGAGCCTATCCCTACTAAAACTAGGGGAAAAAAAACCTGCAGCAAGAGGATCACTTGAGCCCAACTTGAGCCCAACAGTATGAGGTTGCTGTGAGCTATGATGATGCCATGGCACTCTACCCAGAGTGAGACTTTGTCTAAATTTAAAAAAAAATAAAAAAAAAATAAAGTCTTCTACCTTACATAAACCTTCCCTAGTTAATTTTAGGTATTCCTATTTTTTCCTGTCAATATTGTCCTGGAACTAGCCTGTCTATCTCATATACTACAATCATTATTGTATATGTTCATTCATGTAATAAACACTGTTTCATTCAATGATATTTTGTTACAAAGTTGACAAGGAAAAATTGATTCAGGGCTGAGGCACTGCCTTTGTGGAGTTTACATGTTTGTTAAATCTTGGTTATTTTAACAAAGGAAGTCTTTAGAACAGACAAGTGATCTATGGTAGATGAGTTGTCAATAAAAAATAAAATGTTTTTTGTTTAGATAACATAAATATGTTTACCTTCTTTCCTTGGCTGACAAATGTCTCCGGCTCTGTAATTTACTGTCACTCTGTTAAAACAAATAGATAAGCAAATGCAAACAATAACATCACTACTATCAATTTTTCAAAAAGCAAAATGAAAAAGTATTCAAGAATTCTCCCAAGTCACTACAAAGAAAAAAAAAGAGAAGAATATGGTGTTCTTCAGAAAACTTTAAAAGCAGCTTACCGAATCGCAAGATTCTTCTTTTGAAGCCAATTTCTGGAGGGACCTAAGAAAACAAACACAAAGGAATCTACTAGACTGTAAAAAACATTCCTTTACAAAGTCCCAAAAGATTTGCCAATCATATTCTTAATTATTGGCAATTCTACAAATTTTCAAATTTGGTAAAATTAGAAAAACACACAACTAAAATTGCTTATCTCAGCCAGACATGGTACCTCATGCCTGTAATCCTAGCACTCTGGGAAGCTGAGGCAGGAAGAGTGCTTGAGGTCAGGAGTTCAAGACCAGCCTGGACAAAGCAAGATCTCATTTCTACTGAAAACAGAAAAACTAGCTTGGTGTATAGCAGGTACATCCAGTCCTAGCTACTCAGGAGTAAGAAGATCACATGAACTCAGGAGTTTGAGGTTGCTATAAGCCAGGCTGAGTTCACGGCAATTAAGTGAGACCCTGTCTCAAAAATAAATAAAAAATAGGTTCGGTGCCTGTGGCTTAACGGGCTAAGGCGCCAGTCACGTACACCTGAGCTGGCAGGTTCGAATCCAGCCCGGGCCCGCCAAACAACAATGACAGCTGCAACCAAAAAATGGCCGGGCGTTGTGGCATGCGCCTGTAGTCCCAGCTCCTTGGGAGGCAGAAGCAAGAGACTCACTTGAGCCCAGAATTGGAGATTGCTGTGAGCTGTGATGCTACAGCACTCTATCCAGGGTGACAGCTTGAGGCTCTGTCTCCAAAATAAATAAATAAATAAATAAATAAATAAATAAATAAATAAATAAATAAAATAATTGCTTATCTCTCCACACTTTCCATATATATTCTTAAATTGGTGGCATACATTGAAAAATTACAACGTGGCAGTCACTGTTAGATGCTTCACATATGTAAGTATTAACCAAAGCCCTATGAGTTATCATTCAATTTCATCAAGGG
This sequence comes from Perodicticus potto, assembly GCA_963574655.1. NCBI lineage: Eukaryota > Metazoa > Chordata > Mammalia > Primates > Lorisidae > Perodicticus > Perodicticus potto. Next base: position 26,611 of record CAUYRH010126458.1, read on the forward strand.
AAGTAAAGCTTAAACACACTGTAACTTGTCCAAAGATATATACCCTTAGACACAGTAATGGTCAGTCTGACTTCTAAGCTATTCTTAATAACCCCCAAAATAATGCTTTTATAATTACGCATTGTTCACCTGGTGATCTGTAAGACACTAAAGGCTATAACATTTTTTTTTTAATGGAAAAGCTTCTTTAAAGAGAGACCCAACTGGTAAAATGAAGAAAAAATAGGAAGACACTGGAAGGTCAACCTTGGCATTATCTTTTCTTTTCTTCTTAGTTTTTTTCTATAACCATTCCAGCTAGACTTGGGATTATCTTTGTAAGGATTACCTCACCATCACTCTCAGCTTACAAAATGAACTTAAGAATTATGTTTGGGGCTTGGCGCCTGTGGCTCAACAGGCTAAGGCGCCAGCCACGTACACCTGAGCTGGCGGGTTCGAATCCAGCCCGGACCCGCCGAACAACGATGGCTGCAACCAAAAAAAAAATGGTCGGGCGTTGTGGCGGGTGCCTGTAGTCCCAGCTACTTGGGAGGCTGAGGCAAGAGACTCGCTTGAGCCCAGGAATTGGAGGTTGCTGTGAGCTGTGATGCTATGGCACTCTATCCCGGGTGACCGCTTGAGGCACTGTCTCAAAAAAAAAAAAAAAGAATTATGTTTGGTTTTTTTTTTTTGAGACAGAGTGTCACCTTTGGTAGTATGCCATGGCATCACAGCTCATAGCAACCTCAAACTCTTGGGCTCAAGTGATCCCCTTGCCTCCGCCTCCCTGGTA
>CAUYRH010126461.1:0-48892 GCA_963574655.1 Perodicticus potto
ATTCCATGGATGGACTGTGTCCATTCATTGATACACTCATTCACCTTGCCCCTGGTGGAAGGGACTGTATTCATTTGTTTCCTGGCCAAGGAACCCATACACCTATATATACCCTGAGACTAGAGGCCTAGAGGAGGAGACCGGGAAAGACCGGGAGAGGAACAGAGAGAGCATCTCCCTCCCCACTTGAAATCTCTCCCTCTACCAGGAGCTTTGGTGTTTTCTGTATTCTTTTCTGTAAATCAATTCTGTCTTACCACGGGGGGGGGGGGGCAATGTAATGAAGAATAATAAAAAGATATATTTAAAAATTAAAAAAAAAAAATTTGAAAAAAAAAAAAGAAAATAGATACAGAAATAAATAAAAATGAAATCTGTGTTTAGATGCATGGAATTAAGGAATACCAGAGAGAGACAAGAGAGTCAGAGAGCAAAGACGTATTGCTTAGATTCAGAGGTTTCTCAGTAACAAAGTTCAGAAGGTGTTAGTTAGTATTATATCTTCCAGGATCTGAGGGAGAATAGTTGCCAAGTTAGAATTCTGTGCTGAGCTAACCTATTACTTAAAAGCGAAGGCGAAAGAGAGACATTTTCATTGAAAAATTGACAATTCACCAAGAAAAAGCCACTAGAGACAACTGACCTCAGAGGGAGGATGTGAGTGAAAGAAGAAATAGTAACCAAAGAAATTAGGAAAACTTCTGGATAAATCTACATACATATTTACTTTTTCTTTTTTGTAAAAAAGGAAGTATTAATGATAGGATTTGGGTTGGTGCAAACAGAGCTAGAACTAAAATACCAGACAACTGCATGGCAGGTTGGAGGTGGTGATGGGAATTATTATGTTAAGTTTCTCAGTATTATTTGGGAAGAAGGTAAAATATCAATAAATTATGAAAGGTTAAGTCAAGTTAACATTTTAAGGATAACCACTAAAAATATAAGTAGAACAGACAGCTTTCAAAGTGGTTGAAGAAGAGAAATCAGCTCGGCTGTTGGACTGGCTTGTCGCTTAGGGAAGAGGAAGAAATTACCTGAAATTTCTTCAGGTACTGGCAGAAGAAATTCAAGTAGTGGAATCGATGTCTATTCCAGAATATTTTTTTCCGATAGTGTGAGGAAGGTCACGGAGAAGATGATGAATTCCACCATTCCCTCTGGCGCATAGCTGGACAAAAGTGCTGCCACTTTCCCAGGGCAACCGGCCGCTTGTTCACATGTCTTAGTGAAAACCCTAACATAATCCCCAAATTCTCATTTTGTAAGCAGATGACATCTCTGAAATAAAGAGGTTTCTTTGAGAAGCAAAGAATATGCAGACTGGGCTATAGGTGACCTCCCTGACCCAAAAGCAAAAGAAGCCATGTGGCGTGAATTCAACTTAAGGAGTCTTGGAGAAATCTTATGCCCTTCAACCCAAGGCCACCCTCATCAGGCAAAGCTGCCCAGGGAAACCTTGGATTCCTTGGGCTGCTACTTAGCTTTGTAAGTCAGGTTGTCACCATCAAAACCAAAAGTCAGAATCGATTTGATGTCAAAAATGGCAAGAGCATTGCAACACCACTTCAGCGTCTTGTCTGAGCTTAACAGAAGCAGCATCAAGTTTTGAGTGAATTTAAAGGTTTTTTTGGGTCTTATTTTGCACAACTTGGAGCTTATATTTTTTTCCAGAAAATGACCTTTATTTTGGTTGTTTTTTGCTTTTACATTAAAAAGCTGAAGTGAAAAAGCAAAGAGAGCTCTTTGTAAAAATCACATTCATATTGCATGGCTCTGAAGGCAATCGACTTCCATTGCAGTAAGATGAATTCACTGCAAAATGTTGCGTGTAAGTATTTACAAATCTGGGAGGGGGATGGGAATATAACTTTCACCATAGTCTCAGAGAAATTTATGAACAAAATGAAGGCAGGAAACATCCAAGGCATTAATCCTAACTGGAGTAGCATGTAGGAGGGGGGTGTCTTTAAGTATAAGGAGAAAAAGACATGCACCTTCTAAAAAAAAAAGGATAGCATACAATATGCTGCGTTGAACTGAAGAAAAAGAGCGAAGTTACTGCTACCCAGGAAAGGAAATCCCACAGAACTTGCAGAAGTTACCTATGCAGCAGCTTTTGTGCCAAGAAGCAAACAATGTTGCAAAATGCCGTTCTAAGGTATGATTTAACTCATGAAATGTGATTGACAGATCATTCAAAATTACAACTATTCTAAAGCTATAGGCAGGAAGGAACATTGTTCTCCTCCGCCTTTGCTATTGACACTTTTGTTCTTGTCAGGAGCCCTTCCAGGGTTCCCGCTGAGCTTTTCACACCTTCATGTATTGGTAGCTGAGACTCAACAGTCTGATGGGCTTCCAGTGAGTGCCTGTGAGCGGTGCTGAGTCCTGCCCTGTCCATCTGGTGCAAACACTCATTCAAAAAAGTATTTATCAGTCTTATGTGCCAGACACATTTCTAGGCACAGGAGAAAGATGCATGAACAAGGCTGGGCTTCATTTTGCAATAATGCACAGGTGTTTAGGCTGTTCTTGCAATGAGAGACTGTCATTTCCGGTTGCTAAGGACTATGCGAGGGTGCACCATGGTAATCACAATTCAGCGCTATTTACAGATGGAGGAGATGGTGTCAGCTTGCGTTGTGCAGGTTGAGTTCTGCAGTGAGATGTGGGCTTGGGGGGTCATGCTGGGCTGTGCTAGGCTGAACAGTGTGGAGACTATTTACTGAAAAGGGAAGATAATACGACCCAAGGCAGGATTTTTGAGGGAAAAGAAGCATCCCCTGTCTTCTTTGCTAGGCTGCGAGAGGCCATACAGCACAAGCTGGCAGACACTGTACACCCTCCCCAGCACGAGGGAGCGCTGAGGCTGCAGTAGCTGCCTGCCTTCACACACCACTGTCCTTTAAACAGATTGCCTCCTCACTCCGTCACATTCGTGCCCTTCTCCATGCCCCTTGCCCTTTCATAAATGCAGCTCCAGGAGCTTCTGTGGCTGAGTCTCCGCAGCTCTGGACACCTAATTGATAGCTTTTCATAATGATTTTCTCCCCAGCCAGGACTCTGATCCAAACTACTCAGCTACAACACACCTGGATTGAACTAAACAAGGATGTCAAAGAAGTCAAAGAGGCGATTTGTCGTTTATGAGTTTTAAGGACTCATTCTGCAGCTGCTGGAGGAGAGAAGCTTCCACCAACTGTCAAAAAAAACCCCTTTGATCCAATGTTGCAGATACACTGCATCTGAAGGGTGGTGTTCAGTGGGTCAGCTGTGAACATATTCCAAAGGAATGTGAAACACAGCCTTCAAAATCCTAAGCCATGGAATGTGGCATTCTGAGCCGCATCTGTATAGACAGAGCATTGCTCAAAGAGATTCTAGAACTAGACAAGGGATCTTTCAAGCTGTTTTTTTCCAAATTCAGTCATTCACATGCAACTCCCACAATTTCTGCCATACTGTTTAATTTATATTTTCCTTTAAAATCCAGTTACTTTTTTTTTTTTAACTTATATAAGTCTATTTTTTAGTTTTTTCCCTAAAACTTTGTTAGAAACATGCATGGAAAATCAGTATGTCTTGCCATGAGCAGCAGATAAATGTAAAAATAAATACAGAGAAAAAAGTGAAAAGATTACATTCTAACTAGAGTGTTAGAGGAGTCAGACAAGTGTTAAGGATCTATTTTTTTCTTTTTATTTTTTTATTAAGTCATTTGTACATAGATCATGAATACATTTATGCCCTTATGGGAGTCAATGTGTTGATTATTTGTACAAATTGGAGTGCTTACATCCTACTAACTAACATAGTCTTCACCTCATTTACCCAATTACAGTGTTAAGACAATTGTGTGCTACACCTGATAGATCCAACTTGTACTTGCAATATGCTCCATAGGTGTGGGTCCCCTACTCACCCTCCCTCTATCAACCCACCCCCTTGCCTTCCCGCCTTCCCTTCCTCCTTCATCCTAGGCTATAGTTGTGATTCATCTTTCATATGAAAGTGTTAGTGATTATAAATTGGTTTAAAAAAAACAAAAAGATCTATTAACACCAAACTGAGACCTTTTCCTTGATTCAATCAGAACACAGGAACAAAATTTGAAAAGCAGTAATGTTTTATCTGTGAACGTGATGTATGTGATGGGGATATCATCCCAAATCACCTCAGGTATCACCTAACCACCTCACTTTATGACATGTTCTCCACTCGGGATACACAAGTCGAGTTGAACCCTCTAACTCTGCAAATGAAAAAACTGACACCAACAGCACACAAGTCATTCGTCCAAGGCAAGCTGGTGAACTTGCTGGAACTAGAACATGGGTTTCTTGACTCAATATCAGAGTTCTTTAGACACCACTATTGGACAAAGCTTTCCTTCTCTTTCGGTGCAGAACCCAGGAGCACCAGCAAGTTCCCTAGGAGAGCCAGGCTGATGTCACCAATCTAGCAAAGCTTGCCTATCTCCCTCCCATCCAAGGAAGCACTAACACACTAACCAGACCCAGTGAGGTGGCAGAGCCCCGGAAATGTCTGGACACTATGGAGCTGTGCCTCTAGCCACCCCTTCCTGGAGGAGAAGGCCCGGCCTGCAGGATTCAGAGCAAACTAAGGCCTGACGGGCACTTGTCATCCATCCAAGAGACCAAGATAGGAGAAGAAAAGAGGCTGTCCATCTGCATGAGGCCTGGATTTAAAATCCAGACCCCAGAAGAAGCACTGCGAAGAAACCTACTAGTTCTAGAAGGTAAAAAATGGCTATAATGCTGGTTTTAGCTTAATAGTCCTCCTTGCACCTTCAACCCCCTCCACCCAACCCCCTTCGTTCCTTTGGTTCATGATAAATGTAGGAGAAATCGGGGTCAGCACTGGGAGCCGGGGACACTCAACTCCTAAGAATTTTTCATGAGAGAGAATGAGATGAGGCCAGACTGACAGAAGACGCAGCCAACATGTTTCGGAGTATGGGACAGAATGGCTTGCCTAAGATCCATGTAGAAAGACTCCAGGAGGATTGAATTAGCATTCCTGAAAAGAGTGGGGGTGGAGGAAGGAACAGCACGGGACAAGTGGCTGTGGGGCGGAGGGTGGGTGGAAATCTCAATCTTGTGCATGGGTTGGGGAGTTCCTCATATGCTAGAGGCCACAGAGAGCAAAGATCCTACAAAGTCCTTGTCCTCGGTGGATTATTGGGATAAATGACTATGCCAAGCAAAGGGAGACTTTCATCTATCAGGAGCCTCAAAAGGAAAAAGGGAAGCCAATTTGGCAGATAATGGGGATATGATGGGGCAGACAATAGGCCTAGGATTAAAGACTTATTGGAAAACTCTCCTTAGCTACTTATCAGAAAAGTAAAATTAATAGCAAAAGACCTAAGTGTTCAGTAGTAGTAATAATACGGTGGTCTCTCCTTATCCACGGTTTTGCTTCAGTTACAGTCAGCCACAGGCTAAACATATCAAATTTAAAATTTCAGAAGTAAGCAATTCATGGGTTTTTAATTGCATACCATTCTGAGTAGCGCAATGAAATCTTATTCTGACCCACCTGTGTGAGTGACCCCTTTGTCAGGCATATCCACACCGTAGATGCTCCCTAGTCACTAGTCATCATCACGCTGGACACGTGACCGTCAACATCATCATGACTCAGTGAGCCAAGATCAACCAAAGCAGATGGTCTTCTCTAACTTGTTGTCGGAAGGTGAACAGTACCCCCACACTGTGTCACAACGCCATGGCATACCCCACTTCATCGCATCACAAGGGCATTTTATCATCTCACATCCTCACAAGGAGAAGGGTGAGTACAATAAGATATTTTGAGAGAGAGACCACATACACCTATTATCACAATTTATTACAGTATATTGTTATAATTGTTCTGACAATGATTTCTTATTATTGTTGTTAATCTGTTACTGGGCCTAATTCATACATTAAACTTGATCCTTGGAATGTATATACGAAGAGGTAAAAACATAGTGTATATAAATTTTGGTGCTGTCTGCAGTTTCAGACATCCACTGGGGGTCTTGGAACATATTCCCCAGGGATAGTGGACAACTACTATAATGTCTAAGTAGAAAAGTCCTGTGTAGTCCTTTCTATGAGCTGGATCTTCGAAGTGTTCACTCATTCCTCTTCTCATCCCTACGATCATTACCCCTATACTTCACACATGGGATAATGAGGTACAGAGACGTTAAATAAGTCACCCAACACAGCTAGTAAGTAGATGAGCCTGGAGTTGAACCCAGGGCAATTTGACTCCAGAAACCCTGTTTGTTTATTCACTTATTTATGTGTTTATTTTTAAAGAGACAAAGCCTCCTTATGCTGCCCCAGGTTGGTCTTAAACTCCTGGCTCAAGCGATCCTCCCAGCTCAGCCTCCTGAATAACTGGGCCTACAGGTGCGTGCCGCTGCATACAGCTCTTGTTTTTAATTTGAATAATAGAAGAAAAGTTTATAAGTATCCAGGCAAGAAAAATAAAATGAAACAATTTGTCTATAAAGGGGAAAAAAAATCCCACTAACATCGACCTTTTCCTCTGCCACATACACACACAGATGCCCTAAGGGGTACTGTTAAAAAGATTTTGTCTAGAAAAATTTCAATTCGGCCAAATTACTACTTGTATTTGAGAAAAGCAGAAAGATATTCTGAAATCTGCAACGGGCTCAGGTTAAAACACTAATTAAAAAAAAAAGTTTAAAAAGCCCATCAGTTGAGAATCGGTTGAGAGATAAGTAAAAACATACAACTAAAGAAAGGTATAAATTAATGGAGAAAGGAAGGACCAGAACCAGTAAACAAAACTTCTGTTGTTGATGTGGTTATGGAGATTTAGTGCAACATCCAATAGAATGTTTAAAATAGAAGATACATTATATGAGGTGATTTAATAATAATTACATAGAAGTGACATTCTCAGTAACAACTGCTGCTGCTTATCACTATGGCTGCTGGAGGCCTCCCTTTCTTAAGTTCTTGGCTAAGGTTTTTGCTTTTATTTGCTTCAGTTTATCCAGCTCTTCTATCTGCAATCTGCACTTTACGTAGTTCTTAAGCCATAGTCTACACTTTAGCATTTCTGTGATTTGCCAGCAGAGTTTGGGGGAAGTAGTGCCCACATCAGCTCTGGATGCCTTTCTCTATTAGCTTGAAAATTATTTATAACATTACATAAGAAAACATCTTTAACACGTACTCAGCGTTTCATGAGGATTAAATGTTAGGTTTTCTCTAATTCCTTTTCAGTATCATAAAGATGCTCGAGCCTGTCTCAGATTTTTTTTTTTAAATCCTGTGATTATACTCTCTTTCACATTCCTCATTTGGCCCATTTGGGGTATTTTTTTTCTTGATTAGTATAGCTGTTTTATTGATTTTTCAAAGAATCAGTTGTTGAGTTTTCTTTTTTAAAATCTGTTTCTGTTTTCCTCCATTCATTAACCTCAGGCTTCATCTTTTCAGACTACTTTCTTGTTTCTTTGTCCTTGTTTATCATTCCTCTCACTTCTGGGGCTGAATCCTTAGCCAATTCATTTTTTTCATTTAATAAAGAAGCTAAGTTGCTGCTGAGTGTGTCTGGCTACATCTGACTAGTTTTGATAAGTATGGTGCACATTCTCATTATTTTCTACCTAGTAGACATTTGCAGTTTTGAAATTCATGTTTTAACTGAGCAATCGACAGGTGCAATTTTAGCTCCCAAGGTTATCCTTTTCGTGATTTATAAGACACGCAACATAAACGTATTATTTAGTAATATACAGAGAACCAAAAGAATCGAAAATTGGTTGCTTCCATTAAGTAGGAATCAGAATGCAGGGAAGTCAAGTACTGGACTGATGTTTTGTGATACGCTTTTTGATATTGCTGAAGCGCTCAAACTACGTGGACATATTATTTTGATGAACATTAAAATCACAAAAACAAAGTGGAATGAATTAATGGCAGCCGCAACATGGGCAGAGTTGGAGCAGAGGGAGGTTTGGAGTCATCGTACTCTAAGTTACTCTTCCTTAAGTCTTTGTTTGGTCAGACAGAGGAGACCTGTTTTAATAAAAATGCAGAAATAGTCTATGTAACTTCTACCTCAGTAGAAGGAAGAAAGGGGGAACTACAGGAAGCCCCTCCAACTCAATACTAGAGAGTCAGGAGAGCAGGAAAAGAGAAACAATGACAATTAACAAAATAAATGATAGAAAAAAAGAGTCCAAATATGTTGATAATCAGAATACAGGAAAAAAAAATCAAACTTTCTTATTGAAAGATGAAGCTTATTAGACTGGATAAAAATATTAAATTCAGCCAAATTCAGCTCACCAGAAACATCTGGAATATTAATAACGGGACATTAAAAGTGAAGTCACCCCAGAGTAGGCATCATTAATAGTCAAGCACCTTCTTTTAAAAGTGAAAAGAAAAATCTCCAACAGGGGAAAAGAACTAAGCATAAATTTCAGAAAATACATGTAAATTGGCAACAAACATTTTTAAATAGCTATCAAAAAATGCCAAATAAAAGAGATAGTTTTCATGCACTAGATTAGTAAAGATTAAATGGGTTGTTAATAGTCAGTGTTGACAAGGTTGAGGAAAAAATCCTTTTCCCCAGTCTCTGCTAGGGAAACAAAAATGCCTCAGCCATATTTTCATGGGAGTGGGGGAAAGCTGGAAATCTGCATCAAAAATCAAACACTTTTTCCTTTTCTTTTAGCATGCTTACTTTCAAACCCAAAAATTCCTCTGAAAAGGGTTTATTGAGTGAAAAATGTTTGGTAAAATGCTCGCTGCTGTCTTTTTATTTTGAAATATCAATAATAAAAAATGGGGACATCTACATGTGTATTAATAGGTGATTGGGATAATTATTATACAAATAACTGTATATTTATGGCCCTAAATGCTGTAAAACAGCAGTTCTCACCCTGGGGGTCACGACCCACAGGAACTGTATTAAAGGGCTGCTGCATTTGGAAGGTTGAGAACCCCTGCTGTAAAAGGACACGAAATAATTCTTCAGATTCATACTTATTGGCATTGGGAAGATAACCATGTCACACTGTTGAATAAAACTGCAAGTTATAAACTGGTATATAAATCACACAATGCACACTATATATACTGACATATACAGCAGTGTAAAATGGCATATAAATTATACACATGATTTGTCTGGAAAGGTAAAAAGCAAAATTCTAAGAGTGGTTACAAATAAGAATATAATCGGAGATTTTTAAAATTCTTTTATCCGTTTCCTATTTTTTTCTGTAATGCACAATGCCCATTTTAATTTTTCAAAGAACATATTCACATAGCACGTACAAAAAAACACAAAAGGTATATAGTGGAAGTCTCTTTCTTACTCCAGTTCCCCACCCAATTTCATACCCAGGAAATTGCTGCTATTAGTTTCTTATGTAACCTTTCAGAGTTTATTTAGGCATAAATAAGAAAATTTGGATATATATTATACCTTTCCCTCTTTTATACAAAAGATAGTATGTTTTTCACTTTGCTATTTTTTATCTGAGCAATGTATCTTGAGAACTTTCCATATGTACTTTTTATCTTCGATCGTGAATTCCACCATATGAATCTTTGTTTTTTGTTTGCTTATTTATGTATAGATGACCTGTTCTTATAATCAGAAAAAATAAAAGTATTTCTATATTGGGGGTGATACTGATTGTAACAGAACTCAGATGTGTCAAGGGGGTGTGGCTATGATTCTCTTTGAAACAGGTAAACACCAACAAAGTTGACCCTGCAAGGGTCCATGTAGATGAAAAACCACGAAAAATGGTGAAGTTAGGAAATAATAACATACTGCCTTTCTCTCAGTGGCTGGCTGAGAGCAAGAGATATTGGAGGAGGAGACACCCCAGACATGTCTGGTGCACCCTCTGAAGTGACGCCATCCGCGGCCCCTCCTGTCACTTCGTTCATTTACTTCCGGGTCACGTCCCACCTTGAGGCCTCCTCCTCCAGTGACACGTGCTCCCACGTTATGGAAGCCACTTCCATTAATTTAATTATCGTACACAGGTCGGCATGATCCAAACTCTTGTCTCCAGCACAGGTGGTTTCAGCACAGCCACCCACGTCGTCCCTTAGTCATCCAAAGGACAAAAACCCATTCACACCAACCCAAGTAAATAATGGGGTTTTTGAAAGGACACTGCGATACCTTGTGGATATAAAGAGCCAGCAATACAGCTAAGCTTTAATAGCTACTTCCAGTGCTGTACACACGGTCTCTGCACCCCAGGCCAGATGACACAGAGGGAACACCATTGGTGGCCATCGTTAGCAGTGGCTCCAGATTACAGTAGTGTGCAATGAGTGGCTCTGGGAAGTGTCACTACTGACAGGGGGGAACCATGATCACGGTGGACGCTCTTTCCTAGCTCTGAAGGTGCTGTAGCTGGAAAGTATGCCCTGGGTGGGGGGTTATCCCTACGAATTGGCACAGGATGGGGGCTGGGCGAGCAGAGTGGATGCTTCTAGCTCAGTTCCTATGCCGTCTAGGAGGTCACAGGCACTGTCAGCAGATGGGAATTATTTTGTAGGGGAAAATCCTTGGGCCCATCTTCTCTCATCTCTGATTCCCTCCAACCCTCCCCAGGTCCCTGGGAGATCCTATTATCCGCTCACAGTCACTCCATGATGAGCTGCATCCCACAGCTGCCTTCCCTTGCCCTGACCTTGCACCTTTAGACAGAAGCCTGGCTGGACAGACGAGTACTCTGGCCACTCTGGCCTTGGACCACAGTGGGATCTTTCCAGCCTTTACTTCAGACCCAGCATCGTTCAGAAATGTGGGTGTGGGATGGGGAAGATTTAAGCGCCATCCGTATCTTTGATTCTAACTCATAACAATGATGGAAGTTTAGGGAAACTGTAAACACCAAAAATTTGCGGGCTGGGTCTTTTTGCAATGAGGAATCCCGCCCTTTTGAGGGGTTTGAGATGCTCAGCAGTTGCCGAATCATGGGTGCTTTTTGAATAAAGTTTTATTTTTAAATCTAATCTTTAAAATTATTCTACAGCAGAACAGACATTTGTCTTGGTGTTCTGCTCTATGAATCTTAACACATATACAGATTCTTGTGACCACCACCAAAATCAGGATACAAAACAGTTCTCTTTGGAACACCCCACCCCCGCCAAAATCGCCACACCCTCAGAGTCAGCTCTCCTTGCTGCCTGGCAAATGCTGATTTGTTCTCCATCATGTTGGTTTTGTCTGAGAAAGTCAGATAAATGGAAACATACAGCACATAACCTTTCTTTCATCTGGCATGATGCCTTCAAGATTCATCCAAATCACAGTGTTTTGGGCGGTGCCTGTGGCTCAAAGGAGTAGAGCGCCAGCCCCACGTACCAGAGGTGGTGGGTTCAAACCCGGCCTCAGCCAAAAACTGAAACAAACAAACAAACAAACAAAAAACCCAAAACCAAAAACAAATCGCAGTGGTTTTAAGGAGGCATAAACAAAAGCTTTTGGAGTTGCAAAGAAACTTTGGGTTAGCCCTCAGCTAACATGTTAGAGAGCAAATACTGGGACTTGTCGAACCTAGAGTCCAGACACAAATTATGTAAAACCGATCCAGGGAAAAAGACCTAAAAATACTGCCGAGCTGGATCTTTTCCTCCAGTTCTTCGCGTCTGCATTTGCTTTCCCGTGATGTCCCATCAATTTGCAATTGAAATTGGAATCACAGCTTTTTAAACCACCCAGACTTGGTAATGTCAGCCAGTCCCTCCCAAGCTGTTGATGGGCCGTGACAAGCAAATACGACAAAATGATACACTGGCAGCAAAGCAGGGAGCAGCTCAGTCAGCATCTCTGAAGGCGTGGGACTTGTGCCACTAGTGGCTAAAAGACAAATGGGGGTATACACAACCCGAGTTTCAATGCCACCTCGCCACATCATTAGAAAACAATTACTTTTCCTTTTCTTTTTCTGTTCTATTCGAGTCTTCCGATTACATCATGGAGAGAGTCTTTGTTAGGTGCTAGAACTTCCTTACCGCCTCTCTAATCATGTTTTTCCCCATTGTTATCTTTTTTAACTTTCAGATTAATATAAATGTACATATGGTTAGGTTGCATTATTTGTATTTGTTAGGTCAAGTCCAAGTTGTAGTTGAGCCCTTCCCCCAGGAGGTGTGCATACAACACCTACACTGTGCCCATTAGGTGAGAGCTTACCAATTCCCTCCCTCCCTCCCTCCCTCCTCTTTCTCGCTTTCTTTCTTTCTTATCTCTCTCAGGTACAGAGGAATAGGCTGCCTCAGGCAGAACAAGGCACAGACAACTATCAGGCCTGAATTGAATTGCATTGTTTGGTTTTCACTGCATTTGTTTTAATGACTACTTTCTATTTCTGGCAAGAGATGAGGCCTCTCCTTTAGGGTGGTGATGATAGAACGTTTCGTTTTTAAGTAAATGTGTTTGAGTAAAAGTTATGAGTAGACTTCAAGAGGAAAATGTTTGTAGCAATGTCCAAAAACAAATCTGGAGATGGTACACAAATGGCTAAAGGGTGGGAAACGAGGCGTTAGATTTTAGAAAGAACTTAGATAACCCCATAATTGTGGTCTTACATAACTTGCATCTGGACTCTAGGTTTCATAAGTTACCATAGTACCCAGTGTTTCTAGGCTGCTCCTAATGGTCCAGCCCTGTGCACCCCCAGCCTTCTCATAGCAAGATGGTATGCACCAGGTTGGACTCTGCCAATATCAAACCACCAGAATCAGAGAGGCATTTGTCTTCTGATGGATTGGAGAGCTAGACCATCTCTAAAACGATACACGAGTGTAGAAAGAGAGAGCGGCCCCAAGCTGTTCTGAATATGGATCAGGAGCTGGGGCAGTGACTGAGCTGGTGGGAGCTTCTATCCCACGGAGAAGCAGTAACAGCAACATTATCACAAACTCAGTATCCTACAGAGATTCTGTGGGCAGGTACATGAATGAGAATAAGGAGTAGTGGAGATGCTGGCTCCCTCCCTGAGGTCCAGTTTTACAACTAAATGAGGTTCTCCAAACATGAGTCATCTTGGCTCCAGATGCTTCTTGGCGCAACTAAGAGCCCAGCCTCGCTCACCTCCACAAAGGTCCACATTATGACAAGTGCCTCTTGTCTCCAGGCACAACCATTAGCTTAGTGATAATCACATCTTCTTCAAATAACCTGGGAAGGGGGACCCACCACAATGACAACAAATTTGAACACTTTCTCATTACATCAAATCATTACAACCACCTATGTAGTAGGAACATTTGATATCCTCTTCTTATAAAGGAGAAACCAAAGCTTGGAAAGATGAAGTGACTTAGTTAATAATACCTGGCAGAAGCAGGATTATTAGAAGCCAGGAGAAGCTGTTTCTAAGACTCACCCTCCTAGGGTCAAGAAAGAGCAGATTACAGGTCTCATGCAGCCCACAGACATGACATATTCTGTTTGGTCCACAAGTTTTCTCCAAAAGTTGTGAAGTAGTAAGGTGCAATTATAAATTCAGAGTTCATGTTATTTTAAATGTCAGCTTTCAAGCTTTTTTCTAGGAAAAAAAACAGTTGGGAAATATGGCAGGATAAAGAGATGGCAAAAGAATTGGTTGGGATTGACTAGTGGTTGGTCCTCTAAAGGGGACAAATACCCTCTCTAATAGGACTGTCTAATGGGACAAGTCTCCACCTATTCTTATTGTCCCACAGCCAAATTTGCTTATTCGTTTGTGTGCCCACAAAGTCCCAACAGACACTGAGTTTTTGATGCGCTCGCTGTTTCCAACTGCTTCACCATAGGATGGAAGCTCTCGACAGCCCGCTCAGTCCCGGCCCCAGCTCCCAATGCCATATTCAGAACAACTCAGAACCTCTCTTCCTTCCCACACACTTCCCAGCAGCTGCCTAGATGGAGAGAGGTGCTAGAGGTTCATGTTTTAGAGACTACCTTGCTTGTACAGATGTCATTTGAATGATGCCCACATTTGAGTCCCTGTAAATAGCCTTGACAAGAGTAATTCCCAGAGTCATTTATGCCTATTTCCTCCTCTTCATCCTTGGCAGGAAAGAACAATTGAATTAAGTTAAATTCTTTCTCTCCCAGTGAAATGACTGACAGAGATTTGACCAAGTTATCTGAGAATTTCTGGTTAATGGAGATGTTTGCGCTGGAGAAAATACAAGAAAGGGGACCTCAGGTAGGGAGTGTGGCTTCACAGAGCTTTGCAATGACTTCAGTCACCTTTCACAGAATTAATAATTCAGATCTCACAGTCTTTCAGCTAGAAGTGGCCATAAACTGCAGAGTTTAACCAACCACTTCTGAAAATGGGGATTGATCCTGAGATATGCTACCTCCACTCTAAGCCATCTCGCCCGAGCAAAATGAAAGCTGTTAGATGATTTCATATCTTCATTAAAACCATCAAAGCAGAAACACACCGCAAAGGGCTGCCAAGGCAGAGAATAATTCCCATGCTTCAGTAGCTTTGGGGAAGTTGGGGAGATTCAGATCCCCACTATCTTGCAGGAAGGCATCACAGTGTTCAGTTCTGTTTGAAGGAAGCCACATGCGCAAGTCTCCTAAATCTAGCACTGTCATCAAGGCAGCCACCTTGCCATGCATACTGATGGGGCTGGAAGGAGAACAAGAGACAGGGTGGTGCACATTGAGCGACTTGTGCGTTTTTGGATTGTAACAAAGCTAATTTCACCTTCAGAAGATACTTAAGAACTTGGCTTTTATAAGAAAGGATCCCAAAGATCCCTAGAAATAGAGACTCTGCCATTTCCCATTGATTTAGGGGTGAAGACTCAAAGCTACAAAGTCTGTTCTTTTCTTTGGTTAGTTCAGGGACATCTATAGATAAACAGTTGACCAGTCAAAGCAGGAGCTTGACCAGGGAAGTATACTTGGTTCAAAGTCCGGGTTGTCAGTTGCAAGGGCTTGAAAGATGTCAAGTCCTTGACAGATGCTATCAGCAGCAGCAGCAGCAGTATCTCCACTATCACTGCCACCATCTTTCTTGGTTCCTCTCTCGCACCTGGGCTCCGCACCACCCCTCAGCAGGTCCTGTAACTGCACCCAGCATCTGCGCCTTCTCCTGCTCCCTCCACTGTCACCACTGCACTCCCCACTGCATTAGCCTCCTAACTAGCTTTCCCACTTCCATCCTCTGGTCCCCTAAATGTAATCAGGGCCAGCTGCAGTGGCTCATACCTATAATTCTAGCACTCTGGGAGGATTAGGTGGGAAGATCACTTGAGATGAGAAGTTCAAGACTAGAATGGGCAACATAGTGAGACCCCATCTCTACCAAACATTTTTCAAAAACCTCAGCCAGTGTGGTTGCACACACCTGTAGTCTCAGCTACTCTAGAGGCTGAGGTGGGTGGATTGCTTGAGGCCAGGAGTTTCAGGTTGCAGTGAGCTATGATCATGCCACTGCACTCTAGCCTGGGTGACCGAGCAAGACTCTGTCTCTAAAAAGAATAAATAAAAATGAGTAAAAAATAAAATGTAATCAGACTATACAACTCCTTAACTCCACACCATTCAATATCCCCCCATCTGCTCTGAGTAGAAGCACAGTTCTTACAGTGGCCCACGAGGCCCTGTAGGGTCTGGCCCTGGTTACCTCTCTGGATTTGTTTCCCACCCCTCTTCTCCTTGTATGCTCCACTCTGGCCACAATGGCCCCTAAGTTTCTCTCCATCGTACCAGCTACCCTGCTGTCCTGAGAGCCTTGGCATCTCTTTGTCTTCCTTCTGCTAGAATGTTCTTCCCCAGATTGCAGTATGCTTTTTCCCCTCACCTGGTCCAGGTTTGTGCCCAGATAGTGCCTCCTCAGTGAGGGCTTTCCTATAACCACCCTATTTAAAAGTACTTTAGCCTCCCCCCACCCACCAAGTACTCTCTACTCACTTTCCCTTTATGTTCTTCATAGCACTTGTCACCACCAGAGATGCATTTTCCCTGTTAATTTATTAACCATCTCCTTCCCACCACACAGAAAGTATGCACCATGTAGGCAGTGATTTCTCACTGCTGTCTCCCCAGTGACCACACACTTGGCATACAGTAGGTGCTCAGTAAATACCTATTGCTATCATGACAAGTCACCAACTTCCATGTTCTGCATCCTCTCAGAAGCAGGTGTGATGAGACTCACACAGGGCTGGGGCCAGGGTGGAGCCTCAGAACAGACTCACTGATGCCTAGTAATCCCCACTGCCTAAGAATATTCACTCGACAAATATTTAGCGAGCACCTACGAGGCATTGTCCTGTGCTTTGGGGGCACAGCCACGAGCAAAGGTTCCTGCTCTTGAGGAGTTTTGATTCTAGTGGGGAGACAGCAAGTGAAATGGAAAATGAATGAAATAATTTCAGGTGGCAAATAAAAGTATGAAGTAAACAAAACAAGGTGGTGATGAGAGACAGAGGGTGATGAGCAGGGTGAGCCAACCCAGACTAGACAGTGGAGAAAGGCCTCTTTGAGGAGGTGACATTTGAGCTGGAACTTGCATGATGAGAAACAGCCAGATTTGGGATTCTGGGGGAGGGAGGAATGGGTGGAGGAAATAGCAGATTTAGGCTTAAGCATCAGCTCTGCCAAAAGCTTCTTTGACCTATCCTGGGTGGGAGCCTCTCCTCTGTGACTTCACACATGCTGGGAGCTTTCTCTTTCTCTCAGCAAGTCTTGCGACTGATTTCTCTGCCCCTTCCTCTCTTTGCAGGAGAGATTAATTCTCTTTTTTCCTATTTATTTCTCCACGGCTTAGCACACTGCCTGGAACATAGCAGGTGACCAGTAAATGCATGCAGAACTAAAGGTGATCTGAAACAACTTTATTTTGTGATTTGACTACAATCGGAGCAGAAATCATGGAATAAATATATTTAGAAATAGCAGTGCTATAGGGCCATGCCTTCCAGCTGCCCCCAGACCAATATTTCTGTCCAAGGAAATTCTCTTTGCTCACTGAGGCCCAAATAACATACCACCTCCTCCAGGAAGCCTTCCAAAATTCCCCCAATTGGATTTCCTCTCGTTTCCAAGCAACCATAGGCCTCCTTGTACCTTTATTATGGTAACTATCCCTAACTGATTTGTGTACAGTTTTTCCGTGAACGTCTCATAACCCCGTTAAACTGTGAAGAGCTGAGAGGCAGGGACCTGAGTCCTATTCATCTTTCTGTCGTCAGTATTGAGCTCGATAAAGGTATGATGAAGAAATCAATGGCCAATAATGACAGCTAACACTTGTTGGACACCTTCCATCTGCCAGAAGTTCTCTGAGCACTTTTACATGTAATTGCTTCATTGAATCCTCACAGCAACCGTACGTGGCAGTCAATATGATTAGTCCCAGTGTGCAGATGGAGGAAATGAGGCACAGACAAGCAAGCAGTCAATGAACACTCACCTTGCAGGTGGTGGAGCTGGAATTAAAACACATTCTTTCTGATCCTGAGCCTTGCCCTCTGTGCTGAAACTGCCTTCCCTCTCATCTCATCCATGTCTTTGGAATCTAGGCTGCTCTGTCTCCCTCCAAGGAGATGTGTCTTTTTTTGCTTCCTAAGGAGCCCTGAGCTATCACAAGGCACTGTTTCAATGCCTGCGTATCTCTCCACCAGCCTCAGGACAGAGGTTCCTTCACTCAGTGGGCAGTGAGATCCTGAGATGACAAGAAGCCACTTCCCCATCAGTGTCAATGACTGTCCAATTAAAGGCAAGTTAGGGAGCCGCCTAACATGATAGACACCTTTAAGCCACCTCTGTTAGCAATATAAGAAGACCCAGGGACCATTTTCCCCAGTGGCGTTCTTTTTATGGGTTTTTAAAAAAAGGATACAAAGAAATTATATTGTTGGCCAGGCTTGGTGGCTCATGCCTATAATCCTAGTACTCTGGGAGGCGAAGGTGGGTGGATTGCTTGAATTCAGAAGTTCAAGACCAGCCTGGGCAAGAGCGAGACCCCATCTCAACTAAAAAACAGAACAACTAGCCAGAAGAAGAGTTTGAGGTTTCTGTGAGCTAAGATGCCACAGCACTCTACCAGAGTGATAGAGTGAGACTGTCTCAAAAAAGAAAGAAAGAAAAAGAAAAAAGAAATTACATTGTCTTTTGCTCTTGATTCAGTGAAATTAAACTGCTTGAGAAAGCAAAACTGACACCCTGCCCTATATTTAAGCCTCACTCACATCATGTTTTGAAGAATAGAAGAAAAGGTACTTTGCATCATGAGACTTTTAAAAGGGGGTATTCAGTCTCACATGAACCTCCAAATAAGAAGAAAGACATGAAGGTCTGTCACAGTGGCTAACACCTATAATCCTAGCACTTTGGGAGGCTGAGGCAGGTGGATTGCCTGAACTCACTAGTTTGAGACCAGCCTCAGCCAGAGGGAGACTTCATCTCTAAAAATAGCCGGGTGTCTGGTGGGCACCTATAGTCCCAGCTCCTTGGGAAGATGAGACAAGAGAATTGCTTAAGCCCAAGTTTGAAGTTGCTGTGAGCTGTGATGCCATGACACTCTACCAAGGGCAGCACAGAAAAATAAGAAAGACTTGAGTCCCTTTCCCCTAAGTGGCAGACTCCCTAGTGAAAATAACTTAACTCTTACTTTTGCAGCACCAGTGCCACTGATATGGAGGAAACCCCCACAGTAACACAGTGGATTTATTTTGTGCTATAAATGCCCACTGCACTCTTTATTCGGGGAACCTTAGTTCTTGAGCATGCTAGGCTCCCTCGTAAATATTACAAATCAAAACACTTCTCTTAATGCTCATATTTGTTCTGAGTTTTCCTTTGCTTGTCTCTCTCAATCACTAACAACACATCGAAGGAATCTGAAAGTGAGAAACATCTTTGGATTTATACTTACACTGGATTTTCTGCACACCTTAGCAATATTTCCCATGATGTCAGTGCTGTACCCCATCTTGATAATTTTAGGTGCTACACAGACCTACTGAATACCACGGGATCACAGAATGAGCAAATTTATTATCTTGTCACTTTCATCACTTCCGGTTGCAGCAAGGAGAAAAGGTCTCACACTGATATTGATATTTCTTTAACTGCTCTTAGTAGTGTCTCTTAATGCTCGCTTTTAAACAAAGATAGAGGATGCTGCAGGCTTGGAACATTCCAGTCACACTAGAGAGCAAAAATTCAATAACACAGTCTTGTTTTCAATCAATTTATTTTTATGATCTCTTTCTAATTATAACAAGTGATGCTGCTTTCCCATAAAGGGGAGTTTTAAAATAAGCTGCTTTTAAAAAATATTTATTTTAACTATATTTGCATAGAATGTGTTAGGTTTACAAATGCATATTTTTAGAGGGGTGCATCCAAACTGGTTGCCTCTGGAAAGAAGAATTTCATGGCTAAAAGGTGAGGTAGGAAGGAGGGGACTAATTTTCACTGAGTGCCCTTTGTCACTTTTGAATCATGTTGTACGAATATATTATCTCTTTTAATGTATACAAACGGAAGGAAAAATACATCCTGTTCTTTGTGAAAAATTACGATTTTTAAATGAATTAATGTAAACACAAATATTAAGAAAAATAATAGTACAGGTTGTGCCAGGCCTTGGCAAATATCACAAAGGTGGTACAAGATTGTTTGCGGTCTGGAAAACGCTGCCTCCCAAAGAACAGTACCGCTGTTTGGAGGACGGCAGTGGAAGGTCCTTGGGTTTCCACTCAGAGCAGACACCCCTAGTTTTCTTACTTGGGGAGCATTCATGTGAGCCCGTGGCTGTGGGCAATTAGATGGAGCAACTATGAGCCTCTCTGATGCAAAAAGCTCACGAAGCCATACTGGTTCTACTTGTCCCACAAAATCCACATGTCCTGCAAGCCCCAGATCACCCTATCAGCACCTCTGCCCCATGTCCCCAAGAACATGCTTGATAGTAACTCTCTGTCCCTGGCTCTATCTCCCTGTCCTGCTGAGAAATCTGCTGGGAGCACAGCATTGGACCAACAGCCTAGCTGTGTGTGTAGCTTGACAGGCAGCAATTACCTCTAAAGTGCAAGTCATTTCCACTCGCTGGTGGCTTTGACCCACCTCGTCAAGCTGCCTGAGGACTGCACGGCACTTCAGACCATCCCGCGCGGCCCATTAGGAGAACACAGTGGCAGCAATGCTGGCTGCAGCAGCCTGGCACAGAGCCTGGCAAATGGTAGGCGTCTGACAAATAAACGGATTAACCCAGCCCAGAGTTAGCTCTGAAGGGGGCAATGAGTCCCACAGGTTTGGGCTGCCAGCAAACCGTCAGTCCTTCAGCCTGACTCACGGCCCTCATGCTTAGCAACCCCTGGATCAATCCCCGCCTTCAGCCCCTCTGCTGAGCCCTCACACGTGGAGATGGTGTCCCTTGTCCCCTCCAAGTCCTCTGGCCACAGATACGGATCGATAGGGAGCTGTGTGCTTCTGCCCCCTCCCCACCCACTCTGTCACTCAGTCACTCAAGAATGATTCATGGAGGTCTAAGCAAAGGGAAGAAAGTGATTCTACAGTCCTGTACACCCGCGGCATGGAACATTACCAAGCATGCACATAGTAGCACCTGCTGGATACCGACTCTGCTCCAGACCTGCTGGGATTCTGTCCATGTCCCTCCAGCCATGTGGGAGGTGGAGCCAGTACCTCTTTACAGCATCCCACAAAGAACATGCCCACCGCAGCCTCTTGTGATCTCCTGGTGAGTGTCAGTCCCACACCTTCCCTAATGTTAGGAAAGATGTTTTCAGGGAGACGGCCTGGGTAACATTCAAACATCTAAAATGGGTCCAGCTCCCTCACCAATCACAGGAGACCCCTGCTGCCAAAGGAGGTGAAGCAGGATCTAGACCCTGGCTCTTTGGTAGGTCCAGTGGGTGTCAGGGCAGGGTGAGGAAGCCAGGTCTCCCAGGCACGGGACACCACCGGTGAGAGAATTTCCAACCAATATGGAAGCATCCCATCTCTTGAATCTTAGACACCATCAATCAGGAGATACAGCTTAGTTTCAGAGATGTTAAAATAAACATGCTTCCTAGAATCTCTAAGTGATATTTTCACACTATCACATGCAAAACAGCCTTAACAACATAGGCAGCTAGAAAGCACTGGGGTCACTGGGGTCTCCTCCCACTATATACCCGCATACCGAGGCTTTGGGATAAGCCTAGTCTTTATTTCAAGCTCTTCTTCTGTCCCCCTCAGTTCTAGGCAGAAGAAAAACCAGCTCTTCAAAAAGCCTCCTTGAGCGATGACAGTTCTCCTTGCCCATTCTGAATGTTCCTCGGTGCCTGACAAGAACCGTACATATGCTGGCACTAACTATTCCATCTACGGCGTGCAGTGAGGCTGACACAGGCCTATGAGACAAATGGGGGATTTATGGACTCTATGGTTTCATTTAAACACAGTGTGTGACATTCTCCTGGACCGAGGCAGGGAAATTCCTTATAAAGACATAAGTCTGCATAGATGCTGCAACAATGCATGTGTGTGGGGTGCGCACACACGTGCATCTGTGTATACCCAGTGAGCACAGATAAGTCTGTTTCACCTACTGATCAGTTTGTTAAAAGACTGTAAAACCTTCGGCATTAACTACTTTGTGCAGAAGTCCTCTCCCCTTCTACCTTTGCTTTTATTTCTTCCTAAAGTTTGCTTTTCCGGAGTTTGGCTTTGCTATTGGAAGGCAATTTCTTGATTTAAATGAACTGGATAATATGACAGATCCTATTCTGTGATTTTTATTCTCTTTCATACTTAAACTATTGCCTCTGAGGCAAATAATGCATCTTGTTTGCCTTATACCATCCCAAGAACATCGCTGACATTGAACAGATAAATAACCAGAGTTGTGAAGTGAAGTTTAACATTTATAGACCAGGCTCATCCATCAAAATTTGGACACCAGAGCACAAAGTCAATTATCACATATTAACTTGCTCTTGGTGGCATTTCAAAGCCATTAGACAAGATTCTCCACCTCTCTTTACACCCACCCCTGCCATACCCAAACACTAGCAAAACTGAGAACACTTTAGACAAAACTGAGCTTCCCCTACAAATCCAGAAACTACTAGCGATGGCACTGATTGTTTCTCTTTATAAAGGATGAGGGGCCTGAATAGTCTGTCTCTGATCCCGTCGTTAAGGCTGAGCTGTTACCTTGGTGAAGAAACACAGATTGGGGAACCTAGGCCAGATGCATGGGTGAGGGAAGCATTAGAGATGGCATTGCAGAAAGACAGAATGGGAAGAAGCCCACTGCAGAGGGCTGAGTTCTGAACTGGGCTGCTTCTCAGGAAGGGGCTCGGGCTGAGGGCAGAGAGGTTCTCTCTGGCTATATCATTCTGCCTTAAGCTTACTCTCCATTTATCCACAGAAATAAGCCTTTCCTTGATTTTTCCACTGTCTATCTGGATTTGGGCCACCTAACCAGGAAGTCATCACCAGGAATTTCAATGTGGGAAGATCATGAAAAGGTCCACTGCCTGCAACTCTGCACCTTCACCCTTAGAAAGCAGAATCCACTACAACGGGAGCAAGGGCTCCTAGGCCATGTCTGCCCAGTGGATGCTGACTTTATGAGGGCAAGCTCTGAAATGACAAGGGCAATGGGCAGAGAGAGGAAATGTCTTATCACCCACCATCCCTAACTCATGGAGTTCAGGAAGAAAGTGAATACATGGATTTCACAAGATCCCATAAATCCCCATCGTTTCTGCAATTAATGCATGTTACTTGAGTGATAATAAAGAGAAATACGGAGGACTGTTTTTTACATACAGAGAAATGTTCTGGCAATTATAAAAACTGCATCCAAATGAGGAAGAAATGGTAATCTACAACCTAAGCCCTTGACTCTGGGACTGTGGACTTGCAACCGAGACAGGCAGAAACTGTTGGTGGCTTCTCAGTCTTCCTGGGTAGTGACTGGGAAAGGGCAATTGTGACCAACCTCCGGGTTAATCTCTCTTTTCAAAATACAAAGGGGAGGGGGAAAGGTGCTGGTGGTGGGGAGTAGAGGGAGAAGCGGAACTGTCAGCGTGCTTGATGTTAAATAAAACCTCCCAAGACTCAGCTGAGAATTTTAGCAGAATCCAAATGTGCTAAAAAAAAAAAAAAGAAGAAGAAGAAGAAGAAGCAGAAGAAGAAAAAGAAAGAAAAAGAAAAGGCATGGCTCCCATCTCTAAGGTTCACAGCTAAGCTGGCTTAGAATCACACATGCCAAGGTTAAAAATAAAAAGCAGTCATCCCTGAATGACATGGGCTCCGGGAAGGGTGTGTTGTTTGGTGGTGGAGGGAGGAGAGGGGAAGAAGAGTGTTGGCTCAAAGTATAGGTGTTTATTGGAGGGCACACTTTCGAAAAGCCAGATGCTCAGAATTTTGCTATTTTTCACTTAAAAGGCACTCCACATTGGCAAAGGGTTTCATAATACTCTTCAGATTTTCCATCAAGGAAATCCTGGCCTGCATCTGAATGTGGCCATGGCTGACCCACTCTGGTCAGCGCACTTGCCTTCCCCATCGAGGGTCTGGTTCAGACGCTGTCTTCACAAGCCTAGACGAGGTGCCTGTGGGTCACAGCTTGGAAAGCATGGTGGGCCATCAGTATTGGCACAGAGCCCGACCTGTCTCTCTGTGCCACCTAACTCCACTTAACTAGACATAATGATGCTCAAGCCACCCACAGGCCAGCCATCCCCTGATTGGATCCACTGGAGACAGAATATGTCTCCTGTGGACACTGCATGCCCCATTTCTTGTCCCCACAGCCACAACCACTGCAGACCAGGACCAAGTGGCAAAGGTGACCAGTTGGTCCTGTGGTTCTCCCTTTTTGTAAAGCCAGGGCCCCCTCTCATGTTGTCCTTTGTACATTATGCTTAGGACCCCTACTGCCTAAAGCAGTGGCTAAAATAAAAGAAGTAGCCTCAGCTACTGTGTGAGCTACAACACCACCCCTTCCCTATATACCATTTACCATGTAGATGTTTCTAGAACGTCTTCAAGGGATCAGGTGAATGGTGATAATTCCATGACCAATGTTATATGGGGAATCCATACATCATACCACAGCCCGACTCAGCCCACGAGTAGGTCATACCTACACTTTAGCACCATTCAGGGTTTGAGAGGCAAATGGGCCTTGAGAAGTGGAGACTGCCCCTTACAGAAGCTTCACCAGCTGAGATCATTCTCACCCTTGGCACACGGTGGGAGAGTGGAAAGTATGCGTGTGACTGGCTGTCCCCAGGACCATGGCCAGCTCTCACCTGAAGTGTTCATACCATCATACCAGTATTCTACATCCCACATCTCTCCTACTGCTTAAAAGTACCAACCAACCTGAAGTGTCTTTTACACATCTTTAGAAAAGCCTTGAGGGGCAGACCAAGCAAGAACTGTTTCCTGCTCATCGTGATCGATGAGGAAACAGAGGCTGGGAGAGTTTCAGGAACTTGCTGAAGCTCAGTGGCAGAGCGGAGACTTGAATCCAGAATTCTTTCCACCACTCCAAGACCACTGACCCTGAGCCAGAGCAACTGGGGGTCTAGGTCCCCACAACAGTAAATACTTGGGGCTGGGATTGAAACTCCCTATGGAAACTTTCTCATCCAAAGAGTTCAGAGGACACCCTCTCATTTGGCCTGAACTATGGGGACCTCTCCCCAGCAGAGCCCCACCCCACGGAGTCTCTGTCCTGACTTCCCCTTCTTAAGGTCCTTCAGGTGATGGGACCAGGAAAGATCTTAGCGAGGGTCAAGACAGGGCCGTGTGGCACATGTCCTGGCTCACCCCTTCCTGGGGCACCCTGAAGGCAGGATATGGAGCCAGCCCTCCAGCCAGCACTTAGATTTGACTGGAGCTCTCCCTTCCCTTCCAGAGACTCCAGTTACAACAGGGAACGCCCTTTGCAGTTCAAGACACCGCGTCTAGGTTTATCCGTCTGCTAGAGTCCCCACCCTCCCCGCCATGTGCCCGCCTGAACCCACGCAAGGAAGAGAAAAGCAGGCGATGAACGGCCCTACGGACGGAGCCAAGGGGAGCTCTAGGGCACGAAGTGAGGCTCCCCCTCCTCACCTGTACCAGTCCAGCCCGCGGCCGTAGTTTCTGTCGAAGAAGTGGGGCTCCGTGCCCAAGGCCCGCACGTCCGGGTGCACGCGGATAAACTCCAGCACGGCCCGGGTACCACCCTTCTTCACGCCCACGATGAGGGCTTGGGGCAGCCGCTTGGTGCCCAGCTTGGGTGAGCCGGAGTGGTTGGAGCCCGAGAGGCGCGGGGCAGGCGCGGCGGCGGCGGGCGCGCTGGGAGCGCTGGGCTCGCTGGGCGTCGGCCCCGGGGGATCACAGGGGCGGGACTTCTGGAGAAGTTTCTGGCCGCCTGCGCTGGGGCCGCGGAGGCAGCGAGGCGCGCCTAGGAGGCGGCTCCGGCCGAGGTCGTCGCAGCAGCACAGGAAGCTGTAACACAGGTAGGTGCAGGACAGCGACAGCGTGAAGGCGAAGAGCAGCCTGCGCGCCCTCCGCGGCTGAGTTGGCCCCGCGCGGCCCAGGACCCTATAGGCCATGGCTCCATGGGCCCCCGCCGGGGGTCATGGTTTCCGAGGGGGCACCGGCGGCGGAGCTGCTGTGGCCCTGCTGTCGCCTAAAGGGCTCGCGTGGCGCTGCCCCGGCCGCGCGGGTCGGGTGTAGGGGGCACTGTCTTCTCCGGGCGCTGCTGACAGGGGCGCGAACCCTGTCCCGGGATCCCGGGGGCGGTGGTTCCTCGGAGAACAAGAGACTGCATTTCTGACATCTCCCGGTCGTGGGCGGCGGGGCTCCGGGCAGCGGGGAGGCTCCTGGCACTCCTCGGCTCCTACGTGCGCCGGGGTCGGAGCGCGCCCAGCGCCCGAAGCCCCATTCCTGCTCCTCGGAGCTCCGCGCTCGGAACGCTCGGCGGCGGCGTGGCTGTGCCGGCTGGCGGGTGGGCCGGACGGTGGCGCTGGCGCCGGCCGCGCTCTGGCTCCTCGGGAAATGCCGAGCAGAGCGCGCTGCCGGCTCTATTTAAGGAGCCGCCTGACGTCAGCCGCGCGGGTCCCCCGAGCCCGCGCCGTGCCCGGGGACCTGGCCAGTCCTCTGCGCCCCCACTCACTTACCCCTTCCAGAGACACATCACCCCAGGACCTCCCCACGCAGGCTGCCCCCTAAGGAGCCCCAGGCCAGCTTGGGGAGGTGAAGGGAAGGTGTTAAGGCTTGTACTCCGCCAGGAGGCTGGACACTCCCCTACCATGCTGGTCTCTGGACACCCAAGAATAGAAACCGAGGTCGAGATAGCGCCGACATACAGACCCCAGCACCCTGCCCTGATCTGTGGTTCCACCACACTGGCCCATAGATGCACGCACACGCACAGGAGCACAGGCACCTAACCTGGACACACCCCCACATCCCCACGGGGCGGGGAGGAGAAATCCCGTAGCCTGATCCAGGAACACCGACAGCGACAACCACCCCCAACGCTCCGCCTTGGGGAGCCAAAAGCCAAAAGCGTACAGACAGCCCAGAATGGATGTGGAGCGCACGCACGCCCGGGACTCGGACACACGATGTAGACGGCATGGGTGGAGGAGCTGAGCGTGATTCCGTGACTATTCACCAAGCTCCTTAGCCCCTCGCACGCTGACTCACGCAGGCAGCTTGCTCTGCCTCACAGCCGTGAAGCACGAACTCTCAACCCATTGTCACAACACCTCTCCAGGGTCCTGCCCGGAGAGAGAGCCCCAGAGCCGCGTCTCCGCGCCTGGCGGGATCCTCTCTTAGTAACTGCCCCCTAGCGGTGGACAGCTCCCCAGGGAGCTGTCCAGGGTACTACACTGTCCCTAGGGGCCAGGGTGCCTTGGGCTTCTTCCCTCAGTGGCAGTAGGAGGAGAAACCAGAAGACAAGGGGCACCCAGCCCGGAACCATTCCACTTCGAATTATTTCTAAGTGACTGCTCGCAGGACAATTCTCAGTGACCATGCCCAGAACAGGCTTGAGTGACGATCCCTACCTAATACTGCCCTAAGGGACCACACTAGTACCTTGGATCAGAACCCTGCATCAGAACGGGCCTAGATGGCTATGACCAAGACCACAACTGGGTTATCCCTTAACAACAATGGCAACTTGTTATGCCTGGGTGTCCACAAAGGGAGTGCCCCACAGGATGTCTGGATGATCACCATCACCTCATGTCCATTAGACGTATAATTGACTTCTTTCTTCAGGAAGGAATTGAAATGTTTTGTCCCCAAATCAACCTGAGAAATGTTAGATCAGTCCTGTTGCTGCAGATATAATAACTACCAACTTTGTGTCAAGCAAGCCCTTGGCATGTGCTAACTCATTTACTATTCACTACAACCTATGAGATTGTTATCATTATCACCATATCACTTTGCTTTCTTAATTCTAATGTAACTAACATTTGTTGAGTGCTTGCATTGCACCAGTAATGTGCTAATCAGTTGACATGCACTACCTCATTTATCTTTGGAGATAGGTATTATTGTAATTCTTAATTTACAGACAGTAAAAAAAAGGTTTAACAAATGCATGCTCAGTAATTGGCAGAGCTAGGATTAAACCCAGGCAGTCTGACTTCAAGATTCAGGCTCTTAATTACAGTGCTGTATAGCTCCCTAACTTCTTTTGACCATTACTCACATAATTCTATCCTACGTTCCTCTTTCAGATGTGAACTAATTTATCTATGTCTCTTTTAAACTCTGGCACCTGGCACTGAATGAGAAATTCTAGGTATAGATTGAAAAGTTCAACAGGACGCTCACCTCTCTTCTATAAGCTCTATTTCTAGTAATGCCACCGAAGACTCCATTATCTTTTTCATATAGCTACATCACACTCTGACATCTTGAACTTGCAGCCAAGTAATATCTCTAAGTGTTTCTTACAAGTGCTGCTGATTAGGGCACATCTACCCCATACTGTGCTTGTACAGTGGGTTTCTTTGGACCAAACATGAAGGTCCTTTCACATTTGATCTGATTAAATTTGTTCTTATCTCATTAGTTCACTGTTCCAGTTTTTAAGAAAATTTCTATTTGAATCCAAAGTCATGATGTAGCTTTCATTTATTCAGAAGGAGAAAGTAGAAAGATTATATTCCAGATCTATCTTTTGAACACAACTGCATTTTGGGCAAATAGGCTGCTTTCTCTGAGCCTCCGTTTCCTCAGCTGTCAAATGGGAGGCTATGATTAACCTCAAAAGCTTCTTGAAGTTCTAATGTGTAATTCCATGAGCCTGTGATTTCATTATCCAAATCATGGACTATTCTCTTGGCATCATGTCATCTCTACGTTTGATTACAATTTAATTAATTCTTCACTTCAATTGTTAATAAAAATGTCAAAACAAATATGTTGAGAGGAGTTCCAATACATACTTTCAACAATTCTTCACATCATGAACCTGCTATTTTTGCACTCCATTGTTAAAATTACAAGGTTAAATGTGAAATAATCCATTGTGGTAGGTATTTTTTTCTTAGGAAAAAATGTGGGTACAGTTATTTCTCATAATTCTATGCTTGGAATAATTTTAAAATTATTTTTAATCTTTGAATTCATAAACTCTGAAGTCTATAGGTACTCAGATACATCAGAGATAGGCATATTTTCCTCTTCAAATTTCCAATCAGAGTAATGATCATGACTTCAATAAAAATTTTCAGGGGTCAGTGAGATAGTGGACATGCTTCCCCACTACTCCTATTACTTTCTTTCTGTAGTAGCACATGATTCCACTTTAGGGGTATTAGGTAGGATCATGTTGGGTTGGATAGTTTGTCAATTAACACTTAAGCAAGATCAACATGCTTATTTTTCTATCACTTGAAAGTCCAGATGAAGATGATTGAGGGCTGGTGTGGAAGTTCCACAGTGCTCAGGACCCAGGTTCCTTCTAGCTGGTTGCTTCACTGTGTTTCCTCCAGTGTAAAATCACCACATAGATACCTTTGTCATCTCCAGACATCATAGGCACAGTCTGGCCATTGGTAAAGAAGTAAAGACACATTCCTTTACTGACATTTCTTGGAAGTTTCCAGCATTATTTCCACTCACTTGGTTGTTCAGAATACTGTCATATGTATGGCTTTCTAGCTTTCAGAGACCCTCCAAAATATAGTTTTGATTCTCAGTGGCTATATGCCTGGCTAAAATGTATGGGTTTTGTTACCAAAAGAAGAGAAGTTAGGAAGGACAACTAGTAATCTTTATTGTCCTTGGAGTAGTTTTTTCCCTTGTGGTTTATAAGGGCTGAGTGTAGTTCAAAGACAGGCATATGACCAAGCTTGGCATCATTGTTTTCTAGTTATATTTCAATAATTGAAGGCAAGTAACATCTTCCTAGCAAGAGTCAACCGCACAACTTTTGTTGAGACTATTGGAAAAGAGAAATTCTCTCTCTTTTTTTTTTTTGAGATGACAAATCAGGGATGTCCAACCTGCAGGCCATGGACCGTGTGTGGATTATGTGAGGAGTCTTTTGGTATTCTGTGGGGGTGGATAGAATGAAAATGATGCATGGGTCTTTTTTGTTGTTTTACTCATTGGTTTTTGTTAGTGGTTGTATATTTAATATGTGGCCCAAGACAACTATTCTTCCAATGTGGCCCAGAGAAGCCAAAAAGTTGGGCAGACCTGATAGCCTGATGGTCATCTCTACCACCAAGAGGAGAGACTCTGAGAATAAAGCCAAAAAGAGGAAAGCAGGTTTAAATTTGAAGAATTAGATTCCTGATATATTTTGAGCCTTTGGATCTAGCCGTGGAGGCATCATGGTTCCTGGGTGTTTTTGCTCCAGCTGATCAGTTACCTGTTCATACTTAGAACTGAAAGAGTCATGATTAATACCAAAACCAAAGAAAACAGTTGCTATCTCAATTGCAAAGACTAGGGTCCATTTTAACAAAAAGTAGTGGATGTTGGATGTTTTTTGATGTCTTTTATTTATTTATTTTTATTTTATTATTGGGGATTCATTGAGGGTACAAGAAACTGGGTTACACTGATTGCATTTGTTAGGTAAAGACCCTCTTACAATCGTGTCTTGCCCCCAGTGGGTGGGGCCCTCTTTTAAAAGATAGGCACAGACAGGACTGGAACTCTTCCAAATTTGAGACACTCATAGGACCCAGCTACTTTCTTCATTCTCTCTACTTCTCTTTGTACCTTGTTTATTTTCTTTCTCATTCTTAACTACCATTTTCTTTTTATTTATGAATCAGTAATGGTGACTGATTTTCAAGCAACAGAAACTGACTTTGGCTAATTTAAGCAAAAAGAGGAATTTGGAGGAGCTTACATAGGAAGAGGACTTTGAGGTAGCTCACAGAATTTAGAAGGGGGCTGAAGAATCGAGCTTATTAACAGAATAGCAACCACCAGATATACATTTCCTCCTCTTCTCTTGTGTTCTCTTAGTCTCTATTTCTCTTTTGCATCAGCACTATCTTAAATCTTCCTTTCCAATCTAATATTCTGCATTTATGACCTTGAATTTGAAATTATAAAGGAAGAACATTTTTCACCTTAAGTCTTTGGGCCAATTAAGCCTTGTTATTCAGTTTTATTCAATGTAAGTTTCAACTCTTTTCCCTAGAACAGGAGTTTTCTTGAATGTAAGAAAAGATCCCAAAGAAGGTGATTCCTATGAGGTGAAGAGCAAAGAAGTGGTGTCGCATGATCTATATATAGGCTCTGTGTGGTGCTAAGTTTACATCTGAGTCAAGAGGATGTTGTGCATGAATAGTCTACATTTAGAAAACAGGTTGGGAGTGAGCATGAGAGAAGGTTCTAGGCATGTTTCATTCTCTGGATAAAATCAGTGAGCTCATGGCCTCTAAATACTATCTACAGAAGTAGCTAAATCTAGAATACCAGGGGGTGTGGTTGATTTTAAGGACTTTATAAGATTTCAAAGCCTTTGTCGTTCATTGTGTTGGTTACTTCTGTTATAGGCAATGATATTAATCATAGTAATAGACACTATTAATTAAGCATTTACTCTGCACCTGGGACTGCCAAGCATAGATGCGTTGCCTGATTTAATCCTCTCAATGAAACCAAAAGTAGGCATTATTATTCTCCATATTTTATAGATGAGAAGACAAGACTCAAGTAGGTTGTATTTACTGTGTTCTCACAGATGCTGCAGGCTGGGGAAAGGGAAAATGAGTGCTAAAAAGCATAAATGGGGAGACCTAGGATCAGCTTTACCCTTCTCGTAATCTTTTCTGGGGTCAGTACTGTTTAGCACCCCCACCTCCCATCCTGCATTATTTAAATCCTACTATCTAATCTTTCCTGATCTTATAATCTTGTTCTCCTAATGTGACTGTAAACTCCTTGGGGGTGGGGACTAAATAGCTAGTTTTAACTGGGCCTGGCACTTGAAATTTGGGCTACATATTCACATTGGGATTTCTTGGTTCCTTCATCCCTTTTCTCCTTCTTTGAAGGACCACTATTGGACCTTCCAAGGAATAACTAATATTTCTTTTCAAAATGTATCCAAGGTGGATTATTTGTAATATCAGGGAAGATACGAAGCCTGTCTATGTGCACAATAATGTGGTAAAGCTGATCTGCTACTGCTCCCTCGCCTCTAATTTTTTAAAAACCAAATGGAAGCAGGTAAAAATGGGTGGCACTGCTGTTTCTGTCACCTCCAGTTTGCCAATTTCTTGATCCATAGACCTTAGTGGTATAGGATGAGATGAATGGAAGTGTATCCAGCTGCAGAAAGCAATATGGTGAGATGCATTTGTTAGTTTGTACTGATTTGTCTCCCCTTAACATTTTTACAGTATAGGTCATAATAATCCTCAATGTAGAAACAATCAAAATACTGAGAATCAAAGAAAAAATGTCCTCCCGATCATAACACTCAGAAATAACTATTGCTAAAATTTTATTTACAACTTTCCAATTATAAATGCATTTGCTTATTTTTTCACTTATGGGTCATCCCATGCCTATTATATTCTGAAGTAGCTTTTTTACTTCACAATATTATGAATCTACTTCATAACATTGAATACTGACTTATGTAATAATAGGTTTAGTATTTTCAGAAAGAGAAAATAACTTTGTACTGGGCTTCCTAGTTGTAAGGATGGTGTAATTCTTCAGCTACCATGAGTAGGGAAAATCTCACCAATACAGATGTAAGCAGAGTAAGAGTCAAAGAGCAAGCCCTGATAATAATGTTTGAATCCCTGGATGCAGCTTTGCCTGAAGCTCTCTCTTTAAGAAGTAACAAAACATAGTGGGAAGCAGACTACCTGGGTTCAAATCCAGGCTCTCCTGCTAAGGTTTAACAAGATAATAAAAGTAATGCACTGAGAACAGAACCTGGCTAACAGTAAGTCCTCAGTAAGCATTAGCGATTATCATGATGAGAACTTTTCAATTATATCTGTCAATAAGTTCTCTTTTTGGCTTAAGCCATTTTGATTGATATAAATATGTACTTTTCAACTAGATATACATCTTTCAACCAACTTGAAAATTTTATTGACAACAAAATAAAATCAATTTCTCTTCTCTGTAATCATTTAAGACCTCTCTTGCTTGAAGTCCAATTTATCTCCCTGATATTTTAAATGTTTCTAGGGAAAAAACCAAATATCCTCTCTGGACATAGCTCATGGCAGTTGTTCAATAAATGCTGACTGGATAAATAGATAATGCCCTCAAACATCCTTTTGCCTGGAGCACAACAATTTTAGTCATGAGGACATGGTACAACTTATCTTAAAGGACCAAATTCTAGGTTTATTGACCACCTCCTTCATGTCCTGTCTTCCTTCATTATTAAGTCTAAATCAAACGGATAAAACATGATAATCACTTTTTTTTTTTTGCTAATATCATCATCTCCCTTGACCCTTTCTCACTGTGCTGCTTTTCCTGGTTAAGATCAACTTTCTTCCCACTCAGTATTTACACCCATGCAATTAAACACAGCAAATGTGCAAGTATGGCTTGTCTCACTGAAAAAATTTAGCACCTTCTCTCTCCTCTTCGCACACCTCTAACACCTCTGCCACAGTCCCTATCAGCTGATGGCATTGCTTCCTCCTTCGCTGGTGACAATAGAAGCAATCAGAGGAGAATTTTTACTACCCCGTCTTCTCACCTCCCTGCATCTACATCCACAGACTTTATTTTCTCTCCTCTTGATATGATTTTGTTGTCGGTGTTTTTAGAGAAGGCCAACCCCTCTACTTACGCACATATCCAATCCACTCTTGTCTTCTTAAGGACATGAACCCAGCAAATCTTCCCTTTCTCTCCTTTTATCAGTGTTTCCCCTTTCCACTGACCATTTCCGTAAGCATACAAATATTTGTTTATTCCTACATGATTAAAAAACTACCCTGTTTTGACCTCACCTCCTGCTCCAACTAGAGCTTCATTGACATACATTCCTTCACAGTTCAGCTTCTCCAAAGAGTGATTGGTCTCTGCTCACCAACTGCTCTCATGGGCCCTGAGCCCATTCCGGTCAGGTTTTTGATCCCACCTGTCCTCTACAGCTGTTCTCCTCAAGGTTGCTAATGACTTCCATGTTGCTGAACTCCAGCAAATTCTTAATCCTCATTGATCCCGACTACAAGCAGCATTTGACACAGTGGGCACTCTTCCTTCTTGAATGCTTCTTTCATTAGGATTTCAAGATGCCACATTATTCTAGTGTTTCTATCACCTCTCTGCTTCTCCTTCCAAGTCTCTTTTGGATGGTTTCTTTTTGCCTCTGTGACCTCTAAATTGGAGTATCCCGGGGATTAGTCTTGAGACATCATCTCTTTACACTCATTTCCTCAGTGATATTGTCTCATGCTTGCTGTCCTTACAAACTGCCAAGTCCCAAATGCTAATAATACTTATCTCCTTTCCCCTAAACTGTCTACTCAGCCCCTCCACTTGGATGTCTAGTAGACATCCCAAACTAAACATATCCCAAACCAAGAAAAAATCTAGAGTTAATGTTGACATCTTTCTTTTTCTTATTTGCCACAGCTGATCTGTGAGCAAATCCTATTGACTCTCTCCTCCAAATACATTCAGGGTCCCTTGCTCCATCCACACTTTTGCTTTCTATATGTTTAGTTAGTTACCTACAATCAGCCACAGTCCAAATATATTAAGTGGAAAATTCCAGAAGTAAGCAATTTATTAGTTTTAAATTGCACACCATTCTGAGTAGCATGTTGAAATCTCTCTTCTTCCTGCTCTGTCCTGCCTGGGATGTGACCATCTCTTTGTCCAGCATAGCTGCACCGTAGTCACTACCTGCCAGTTAGTTCCTTAATAGCCCTCTTGGTTAACAGATCGATTCTCATGGTATCACAGTGCTTGTGTTCAAGTAACCCTTAGTTTACTTCATAATGACCCCAAAGCACACAGTGCTGATGATTGCACATTGTTATAATTGTTCCATTTATTATTAATTATTATTGTTACTCTATTGCTTTGCTTCATTCATAAATGAAGCTTTATTCTAGGGGTGTGTGTGTATAGGAGAAAACAGAGTATATGTAGGGCTGGTTCAGACATCTGATTTCAGACATCCACTTGGGTCTGCAGTTAGATTCACTAGATTCAAGTGGGAAGTTCTGGCAGGAGACTGGAAGGAGGTGGAGGGGAGAAACCATGTTTTGTTTCCAGAGGTGTCTCGCGTAGTATTTATTAGCAGCAACAGCAGTGGCTACGTGAAGGCTCCTAATTTCATGTGGCACAGTGATTGAAGAGAACATTCTTACAGCCTCAACAGCACAGAGCTCACAGGCTCTGGGCTTCAACAGATATAAAAGACCCTCTATCTCTCAGACAATTTTTGTGTCCCCCAGGATCGTGCAGTGTTGATGAAGGTGTGACCTTCTGGATTCCTGAAAGGTGGATGTGGCCATGGTTCCTAAGGCAGCAGTAACAGTCACTAGCTGCTCCAGCAATCACAAGGATGTGGCAGTGATGGGCTCTGTTAACATCATTTTCCCTTTTGCTTCTACAGCATGGGGGTAGTTTTTGCAGTTCTTAACTTTTAAGTAACTTTGTCCTTTCCATTTCGCTGCTCTAACCCTTCCAGAAGTTTTGGAACCTATTCCCCGTGTTAAATTCTTTCTATTTAAAATACCTAGAGCTATTCTGTTACAGCCTGTTCTGTTATGCAGCCTCCTCAGAGGCCTTCCTATAGTAGAGTCTCAACAACAAGAGGGGCTCTTCTATTTAAAGCCCTCCGTGGCTTCTAATATCACTGAAATAGAAGGTCCACCCCTAGGGCTGACAACTTGTCAATCTGATAAGAATTCTTCTGAGACGATAAACCAAAATAATACTGCCAACTGCCCGGATCACTCACCTCCATCCTGACCTGCACGCTACTCTTAAGCAACTAAGTAGACGAAGAACTAGCCCCATGAAAATGAAAAATAGGAAGAAGGGCTGGGCGTCTGTAGCTCAGTGTTTAGAGTGCTGGCCCTGGTACGCTGGCTCTGTGCACCAGGGATGGCAGGTTTGAACCCGAGCCAGGCCTGCTTGAAAAAAGAAAGAAAGAAAAATACTAAGAAGGATCTGGCATAGGAACAATGAATAATACTACAAAAGAAGGCGATTTTAACCTACCTCCCTTCTATTCATATCCACACTATGCCCCTTCCCACTACTCTGTTTGAAGTCCTCCAGTCTGGAGCTCATCTTAGTCGATAAGAATGAGTGACTACAGCGTGGGCAGCAGTGTTTCCTGGTTGTGTGTATAGCAAGGGACAGCTGCTCAGCCTTGCACCTCTTTCCTGCTTTCCACATTACCTGATGCCTCCAAGTCCTATGCCTTGGAGGATTCTCTGGGGGCACTGTTGCCTTCTGTAGGCTGCAACTTGCTTGTCTCTGCCGTGCCAGGTACCGCTTCCAACTTTTTATTATAATCTCACATTTGCCGTGCTGGCCTCTCCCTTTCTTTGTCCTTGTAAATTAATACCTTTATTTCATTTCTTTAGACACAGTAGTATTGTGAAAAATACAATCTATGTGACAGAGGGGTTCTGAAAGAACTTTGAACTTCTCCAACAGAAAAGCACTCAGGTGGTGGCTTTGAGCTAATGTCTCGTACAGAGGAAGCTGCTCCTCCAGGTCTGAGTCTGCAGCTCTGGCAGTTTTCCTATATGGACCCTGCAGGCGGTAAGCTGTTGGCAAGTAAACAGTTTAAGAAGGTCAGCTGCTGGGTAGGTGGGAAACCTAATTAATTTGTACTATACAAGCAGTACATGAATCATTCCTTTTGTAAAGATGTAGAATAATGGAGTCAAAGATAAGGAGCTCTTTGGCCAGCATTTTTTGCACTCCCTTTCTCTCCCCAAAGTTATTAACATTGTCACAGTTTAGGTAGTATACTTTTTCCTATGCTTTCATGTATAGAAAAAACGAAAAGAAAACCCCCCAGCATACTTAGTTGGGGGTTTGGGGAGGATTGATACATCATTCTGATATGCAACTCTCTTTTTTCACTGAACGTATTAATGCCTACAGATTTAACTCTGTCTCTGCAAAGTATTTTCAGCATATACATAACTCCCCAAGTTGTTTCCAATTTATATTTATTTATATATCATAGTTTAAGTGGCTGTTTTACTGTTGAGGCATATTTAGCTTTATATCCTTTAGGATTAGATTTGGTTACACGGAACTGAGAAACTCAAAACAATGGCAGTTTCAATAGGGTAGAAATTTATTTGTCTTATGAAAAGGAAGT
Source organism: Perodicticus potto (assembly GCA_963574655.1). Classification (NCBI taxonomy): domain Eukaryota; kingdom Metazoa; phylum Chordata; class Mammalia; order Primates; family Lorisidae; genus Perodicticus; species Perodicticus potto. The sequence goes on from CAUYRH010126461.1 coordinate 36,872, forward strand.
CCAGAAGGAAGCAGTCTGGGCTTGGTGGCAGCACCATGATGTTGTCAGGCACCCAAGCTCCTTCTAGCTCTCTGCAACCTTGGATGTGTCCCATCAGCCACAACCACGGATGTGGTTGAAGACAGATGCCTATGTTCCCACAATCTCATCCCCAGTCCCGGTGACCGTGTGAAGGAAGAAAAGGTGGCTCCTCCTTCCTCTTCAGATTTCCCAAATGTCTAGGTTAATGTCTGCTCACATTTCTTTGGGTAGGATTGGATCACAGGGCCACACCTGCCCACAAGGCAAGCTGGGCAATAGTCTGAATAGATTCTGGTTTTGTTGCTGTTGTTGTTTTCGAGACAAAGTCTCACTTTGTTGCCCACAGTAGAGTGCCATCATAACTCACAGCAACCTCAAACCCTTGGGCTCAAGTGATCCTCTTGCCTCAGTCTCCCAAGTAGCTGGGACTATAGGCACTCACCACAATGCCTGGCTATTTTTGGAGATGGGGATCTTCCTCTTGCTCGGGCTGGTCTCGAACTCCTGATCTCAAGCCATCCACTGCCTCAGCCTCCCAGAGTGCTAGGATTATGAGGTGTGACTCACCTCACCACAGTTTCCATTGTTTTGAAAAGGAAGAGGAGAGGAAAGACACAGCAGTTTCTGCCTCAAATTGTTTATACTTCATTATTCTAACAAAGATGCTTTACTGATCATCTTTTAACACAGGAATCAGTCAAAATATTCCCAGCCAATTAGAATAGATTCCAGCCTTAGGGCTGGAGGAGTTTCCCAGAGCCCCTATTTCCAAGCTTTGCCTATCATTGCTGGATCACTGGAAACTACGGGACTGAGGGAAAGAGATGAAAGTGACCCAGGCAGTGAGAGAGAAGGGCACATTCAGGACTTGAGGTTGGGGCTATCTGCCAACCAAGGAAGAAGTATTTCAATAATTTAGCAACTGCTAAAGGCCTACTTATGATTTCCTTACAGTGGACACATGGTAGTGTGTCTCTAAAGTAAATTCATTAGGTCACAGGATGTGCATGTTTTTAATTTTAATAGTTTCTCCCTAATTCCCTTTCAAAGTGGCTGTGCCAACCTACACTCCCCCAGCATTTCCTTGCAACCCCGTGAACTCTATAATTTAAGAAATTATATTTTGAAAGTAACTTTGCTGATCATTTAGAAGAAAGTGGTATCTAACTGCTCTTTTTATTTTTATTTTTTGAAAATTGTTAAGATTTTAATAAAGCACAGTGAAAATATTCCCTTCAGGATGAAAATGATAGTATTTACACACTGGAAATATATCCTTGACAATAGCCATTGTTTGGGTTTAAAGTATGGTAGTATAATCCTCTCAAAGAATATTTCTGATGTAAAAAGGAATTAGTAGTATACAGGCAATGTTCCCTCTCCCCTAGTAATGCTATACTTTTAATTTCTTCTCAAACTATTTTTTTGAGACAGACTCTCCGTTGCCCTGGGTAGAGTGCTATGTCATCATAGCTGTCACTGCTGTTTTTATTTGCATTACCCTGACTATCACTGAGGGTGAGAATCTTTTTATATGTTTCTTGACCATTCTTGATGTCATATCTGTGAACTGACTGTTCACAGACTTTGCCAATTTCTGTATACAGTCTGAGGTAGGGTGCTCATGTATTTTTCCAATTGGATAAGCATTTGTATTAAATCATTTACTGAATAATTCTCTCATTTCTCACAGATAAAAAATGCTGCATTTCTGATCTCGGACTCTCATAGATCTATTTGTTGATACTGACAAACAATATTATCTTAGCCCACTTTAATTTTCTGAAACTTTTATGGGATTTTTTCCAAAATAATACTCAAGTAAGAAGAATCATAAAGAATAGAGAAAAATACTTTTGAAAATAAAAATAAGAATTCTATACTTTCCCAGATCTTAAACTAAATTATAAAGTGATAGTAATGAAAACTGTGTGGTACTAGCCCAAGATGGCACAGACAGATTGATCAAAGGGACAGAAGTGAAAGCCATTGAACAGGACTTCATGTTCAGTATGTGATGGAGTTAGTGTTTGAGTGTTGGATTTGAAGAAATTTGTTTGCCAAAATGAATTTCAGATGAATCACAACATTTAATTTTTTTTTTTTTTTTTTTTTTAGACAGAGCCTCAAGCTGTCATCCTGGATAGAGTGCTGTGGCATCACAGCTCATAGCAACCTCCAGTTCCTGGGCTCAAGTGAGTCTCCTGCGTCTGCTTCCCAAGTAGCTGAGACCACAGGCGCCCACCACAACGCTCGGCCATTTTTTGGTTGCAGCCGTCATTGTTATTTGATGGGCCTGGGCTGGATTCGAACCTGCCAGCTCAGGTGTACATGGCTGGTGCCTTAGCCCGTTGAGCCACAGGCGCCAAGTCATCACAACATTTAATTTTATAAATAATCCCGTAAAATAATTCCAATAACATTTTAAGATTAAAAAAAGAGCTTTTTTAACACAAAGGCAGTGGAAGACACCCTAAAGAATAAGACTGGTAAATTTTGGCCATGTGAACATTTCACTACACCTGTATATCTTTTAAAACATCCTCAAATAAAATTAAATGGAAATAATACTAAGAAAAATATTAGCAATATATATGACAAAGTTTACTGTTCTTCACATATAAAGGGTCTAAAAGAATCGGTAAGAAGAAATGAACTCTATAATGGGAAAATGGTCAAAGCACATGAATCACCATTTCATGAAGAAGAAATGACTAATATACAAGTGGAAAATGTGGACATTAGAGAAGTACAAAATAGTATGATGTTAAATAGAATTAACCTATCAATTTTGCCAATATTTTTTAGATGGTAAGTTCCAGGCTATCAAACTTACAGAAAAAGGGCACACTCATACATAATACTTGAGTGTTTAAATGAGAACAGTAGTTCTGGAAGACATTTGGCAATTGGTATTACTAATTTTAGTAAGTATCCAGCTGGGCGTGGTGGCTCACATCTATAATCCTAGCATACTGGGAGGCCAAGGTCTGGTCTCAATCCTGAGCTCACAGGTTTGAGAACAGCCTGAGCCAGAGTGAGACCTCATCTCTAAAAATAGCCATGCTTTGTGGCAGGTGCTGGTAGTCCCAGCTACTCGGGAGGCTGAGGCAAGAGAATCCCTTAAGCCCAAGAGTTTGAGGTTGCTGTGAGCTGTGATGCCACAGCTCTCTACTGAGGGCAATAAAGTGAGACTCTGTCTCAAAAAAAAAAAAAAAAAGAAAGAAAGAAAGAAAGAAAAGAACAGACAAAGAAAGTATCCATATCTTTTATGCAGGGAAGAAATTTATTTCAAAAAAGGAGATTAAATACATTAAAAGGGTTTGTGCATAAGGTAGTGCTGGTCACATGATATATGTTTATAAAATTGGAAGCAATCTTAAAATAATCAATTGTTCTGTCCATGTCAATCACCTATCACGATTCAGAATCATGGATTAGAGAAGGAACCAGATTGGTATTAGGCATGTGTGTCTGAACTTGGCCCCTTAATGATCTAGCCTAGTGATTCTCAGCCCTGGCTGCATATTATGATCACCTGGGGAGTTTTAACAAAATGCTGATATCTGAGGCTCCCTCCTCCTCCTTCTAAGATTCTGATTCAATTGGTCCTAGGTGAGGCCTGGGCATTGGTATTATTTTTAAAGCTCCCTGGGTGCTTCTAATGTACAGCCAGGGTCAAGAACCATTGCTAACCAGAACTCCCTTTAAGTTGATTAATTACACAGGTTATTGACCAAAGCTAGAACTAACAGCCTTCAGGAAACCCCAGGGAAGCCGTGCCATTGCCGGAGTCTGACTGATCACAAATGGGCAGCGGCCAACCTATGCCCCAAGAGATTGGCCTCCCTTGCCATGCTAGAGCCCAGCTAGCCAAGTGTCTATTAGATTTAATACCAAAGAGGTCACGGGTGACCTTGACAAGCACACTTACAGACAAGAGATTCTTGACTGTTCTGTGACAAACAGCCACAACAAAGCTACACACCAGCTCGCGTTTCCATTTTTAGCCTCTTTATTACCTACATCTGTTGATGGAGATGCGGTAGCAAACACAGAGAGTGTGAGCTGCAGCATTATCTGGTATTGTATAAATAAGGACAACCAACCTCCTACAGCGTCTCCCACTTGCGGGGGAGGGGGGCTAATGCTTCCTAAGTGGGTCCCTCCTTCTGTCCGAGCAGTTCAGTCTGTATCCCCCTCTTCTCCACCTCAATAACATGTTTGCAGTTTACACTCCATTTCACACAAACAACTTTCTAGCACCTCCTTGCTCACACGGTGATGGTTTGAGGCTTAGCTGCAGACCTTGAAAATGCTTCTTTATTTTCATCAGTGATTGCCTCTTCTCTAATCCCTCCAACAGCCATATCTCTGACTCCCAACCTCCTCACCATTGTGAGCAATGACATTGTGAGCGGCTAGGACTATAGCTCATTTCAGATAGCATATTAACATACTAAAGGAAATGGTATATTAATGTCTAGAATCCCTCTTTCTAAGTATAAGAGGAAAAGAACAAAAGACAAGGGGAAAAAATGTGGCTCATATTTATTGGATGTCTTTAATTTTCTGTGCCCTTTCCATCACACTCAGATTCCCAAGAGAGAAAGCAGGGAATAGGGAATATTCCAGGGCCATGTTTCCCAAACTTCATTCATTCCCATTTCATTTTTGTGATGTCTACTCTACCCATGTTCCAATAAGATGATTATTTCTGTAACATTTCTAAAAAATATATATTTATTATTTTTAAAAAACAAGGTTGGCCATTACTCAAAATAACAAAGCAGCCATATTTCCCAAAATTGAAAGTAACCTTAACAACATAGTCAACGTATTTCCTTTGGCTACATATCCAGTAATGGGATTGTGGGATCATATGGCACTTCTACTTTTGATTTTATGAGGAACTTCCATACTGTTTTCTATAATAGCTATACCACTGTATACTCCCACCAGCACTGTATAAGAATTCCCCTTTCCCCATATCCACACCAGCATTTCTTATTGTTTGTCTTTTTGATAATAGCTATTTTCATGGGTGCGAGATAATATCTCATTGTGGTTTTGATTTGCACTTTGTTCCTGACTAGTGAGGTTGAACATTTTTTCATATGCCTGTTGGTCATTTTCATATGTCTTCTTTAGAGAACCATCTATCCAAATCTTTTGTCCATGTTTAAATCAGATGATTATTATTACTAATATTATTGTTATTTTGCCACTGAGTTGTCTGAGTTCCTTCTTAGTTTGATGTAATCACATTTTTGCTTTTGTTGCTTGTAGCCTTTCCAAAAAAATCTTTTCTCAGGCCTGTCATGCTGTGTTTCCCCAAGGTTTTGGTGTTTTATCATCTTGAGCCTTACATTAAAGTCTTTAATTCATTTTCAGTTGATTTTTGTAGATGGTAAAAGGCAGGGTCTAGATGCATTCTTCTTCATGTGATGTCCCGTTTTCCCAGCACCATTTATCGAGGAGACTATGTTTTCTCTTTGTGTGTTCTTGGTGCCTTCGTCTGTAAATGTGGATTTAGTTCTGTGTTGTCTATTCCCTTACATTGGTTTATGTGTCTATTTTCATGCTATCTTGGTTACTATCGCTTTGTAGTTAATTTAAGTGTAATGCCTCAGTTTTGTTCTTTTTGCTCAAGATAGCTTTGACAATTTGGGGTCTTTTTTGTGTTACGTACAAATTTTGAGACTTTTTTTCTGTCTCTGTTTAGAATTTCGTTAGTGTTTCGATAGGGGTTGCATTGAATCTATACATCATTTTGAGTAGCAAGGACATTTTAACAATTATTAATTCTTCCGATCTATAAGCACAGTACTATTCACAATAGCCAAGATAGGGCATTGACCTGAGTGTCCATCAGTGAATGAATGGATAAAGAAAATGTGGTATATGTGGGTTATTACAAAAATGTTCAAATACACAAAAATCAAGAAACATAAAATCTGCGGAGACAGAAACAAATGAAGCCCTCCCAGCAACACTGGTAAGCTGAGCAAGTTGAAATTTGAATGGATGAATCAGAAAGGATGCTGTCCATGGTGTTTCTTAGAAGCAAAATAATGGACCATAACACAGTCTGTCTCAAAACTTTCCCAGGGACCCATGTATATACACAATGAAATGCTATTCTGCCATGAAAAAGAATGAAATCTAGTTATCTCTAACAACTAGCCGATGAACCTGGAGGACATTTTTAAGCAAAATAAGCCAGGCACAGAAAGGCAAATCCCACGTGATCTCACTAATTTGCAGAATTTAAAGAAGTTGGTCTTATAGAAGCAGAGAGTAGAAAAGTGGTTACCAGAGGTTGAAGAGAAAAAGCAGAAGAGAGGTTTAGAGAGAGAGGGTGCGAGGCTATAGGTAAATAGAAGGGCTAACTTCTGGTGTTCTATTACACAAAGCCATGAATATGGTTAACAACATTGTATTGCATATTGCAAAATAGCTAGAAAAGAAGATTTTGAATCTTCTTACCACAAATAAATAATAAATGTATGAGGTAATGTACATGTTAAATACCCTGATTGAAGTTTTATATAATGTGTACATGTATCAAAATATCACACTGTACCCCATAAGTATGTACATTGTGTGTTGATTAAAAATAATAAATAAAATTTTAAAAAACATATTCAATAGAGATGAAATAGTGTTATTTCTTTCTTAAGATACTGCTGTCTGCTAGAGACTGATTTTGAGATTTACTCTGTCTGTTTAAAAGAGTCACAAGCCAGAGAGGTACCAGCCTGATACTTCTTGACAAAATCAGAGGGCTGAAAGATGTTTATAAGAGAATAACATTTTTTTTTAGTTGCTGGCTATATGACACTTGATATTATCTTGGTACTCATAAACACCCACACTTGGAGAAACATTGTCCTAGCCCAGTTCTTACTTTTATGTCTTGGGAGAGCTTATATGCCTCTTTTTATATTTTAACTGGACGCAGAACAGCTTGAATATGATTTTGGATCCTTTTTCCTCTCCATCAGGCCACCATCTATTGACCAATAAATCTCCATGAGAGATTCTAATTTGGTAGGTCTGGAGCGAGGCTCAAACGCTGTATTTCTATAAAGTGCACCTGATGATTCTGATGGGAAGGCAGTTTGGGAAACTTTCACCTGGGAGTTACCTTTAAGCAGCAAGATACCGCCACTCCCCCCCCACCCCAGAAGCACCTGTATTATTCCACCGGCTTCCCGAGTACTCCACTCAAAAGCCTCCACGCTGACCTGCTCCAAATGCACTAGCCGTGAAAGGGCCTCTCATCTCTTACCACCTACCTGCAAAACTGAAAAATCTTTCCTTTATTAATAATCCCTAAAAGCATCCCACCAGCAGCCTAAACTTGGGGTATAGAGAAGGAGAGAAGAGAGGAAGGAGGCAAGCATGCCCGTCTCTCTCCAACCCCATCCTCCTGAGGGTGAGCTGCACTTCCAGCGTACACACCCTGAGGCTCGAAGAGTGGCCAGGAAGTGGCTGTCTGCAGGCCTCGGGGAGTGTGAAGATGGTTCCTGGATGTTTACATGCTTGTGTACAAGGCAACCTGAAAGGGAGTAGGAGTTGGAGAGCTGGAGCCACAGGCGGGGGCCAGCTCTCCCCGTACCATCGCCTTCATTTGAACTTGGCTTTTCAGGATGTTCTGTAGGCGTATTCATCAGGGTTAGATTATAGCATATATTTTTATTTAATGTTAGCAGTTTTCTGGGTTCAGTTTATAACTTCTAAATGTTTAGGCATACAGTAGGTTGGCCTTCGAGTTTGCTCTTCCTCCAAGCTCTGAACATGTTAGGAATTGTCTGTGCACCTGCGCCAGGCTTTGAGTTAGAAGCAAAAGACAAAAGGAAGCAAAGAGTGTCCTTGTGTGTGTGCGTGTGGCAGTGACAGCTGCAGTAAGATTCAAGCCAGTGGTAGCCGGAGGAACCAGGGTGTCCAGAGACCATTGCCAATGATGCTGACAGGCAAGCTGTGTCCATGCCTTGGGGCAGTGGCAGTGTGATCCCATCTAGACCCTTTTTGACGGAACCTGGCGGGAGGTTCCTGCTGCTTAGTCTCTCAGGCCTTCCCTTCTTATCCCTTTCTCCAGACATCACAGTGTTTCTGCGAACTACTCAAGAACATTTTATTCTCTCTTTTAAAGTGCTTACTTACTTCTACTCCACTAATCCATGTGTCCAGTAGAAAAATTAGAACACACACAGAAATAAAAGAACAATACAATTAAGTTACCCAAAATTCCCCCACCAAAAAAATTCACTGTTATCAATCTGGCATATAAAACAGTCCAGATTTTATATATAACTATTAATATAAATACACAAAATTATAAAATGACAGTATCATATCTTATATTTTGTCTGCAACCCAGTTTCCTCCACCAAACCCTATTTTGTGGACATGTTTACATGACAATGCATTTAAAAAATTTTTTTTAACTTTTGATTTTGAGGTATTTGTAGATTCACATGCAGTCATAAGGCACAACACAAAGATAAGTCCACGTGTATTCTTTACCCAGTTTACCCCAATAGTGACATCTTGCAAAATTACTATAGTGTATCCCAACCAGGATATTGACATTAATATAATCTGTGGATCTTATTCAGATTTCTCTGCTTTTAATTGTTTGCATTTGCATTTAATTCTGTATAATTTTATTACCTGTTCATGTATCTACCACCACAGTCAAGATAAGAGAACTATGATTTTTTTTTTCTTAATGTTTTAAAATTTCAGATTAATATGAGGATGCAAATATTTAGGTTACATTGTTTTCATTTCTAAGGTAAAGTTCAAGTTGTAGTTGAGTTCTTCACCCAGTGGGTGTGCTGAGCACCCTCACATTGTGCACATTAGGTGAGATCCCGCCAATCACTCTCTCTCCTCCCTCCTCCCCCTTGCTAGACTATATTTGTGTTCTTCTTTCCTGTGGGCATGGAGTTGATTACATAAGAGTTTCATAGACCTGAGTACATTGGATACTTTCGCCCCCAATTCTTTTGATACTTTACTAAGAACAATGTGTTTGAACTCCATTCAGCTAAACACAAAAGGTGTAGTCTCCATCTTTTCTGATGAATGAATCGTATTCCATGGTCTACACATAACACAGTTTGTTGATCCATTCATGTGTTGATGGGCACTTGGGTTGATTCCACATCTAGGAGATAGTGAATTGAGCCGCAATAAACATTCTAGTGCATATGTGGTAAAATGATTTTTTTCTTCTAGGTAGATATTGCTCTGTTTCTCTGATAATTAGGGACACAGAGCAATTCTTTCATCACAAGTGATGCCTTCATGTGCCTTTTTTTTTTTTTTTTTTGCAGTTTTTTGGCCGGGGCTGGGTTTGAACCCACTACCTCTGGCATATAGGGCGGGTGTCCTACTCCCTTGAGCCACAGGCCCCCATGTGCCTTTTAATAACCTCACCCACCTCTTTTCCATCCTACTTCCATCTCTAACCTCTAATCTGTTCTCTATTTCTCAAATTCCTTCTTTTCATGAGTGTTCCATAAATGGAATCAATATGGCATGTGATCTTTTTGAGTTGGCTCTTTTTTTCCTATTTAGCATTATTCCATGGAGATCCATCCCAAATTGTTCATGTATCAATAGTTCATTGCTGTCCATTGCTGAGTAGTATTCCACAGGTATGAGTGTATTACAATTTCTTTACTCATTCACCCATCGAAGGATGTTTGGGCTGTTTACAGTGTTTGCCTTTTACAAAGAAAATTGCCATGAACATTTGTGTACAAGTTTTTGTCTGGACATAAGTTTTCATTTCTCTGGGTAAATAAATATCTGAGAGCTCAATTAATTGCTAAATCACATGGTAACTGCATGTTTATCTTATAAGAAACTGCCTAATAATTTTCCAGAATAGCTGTATCACTTTACAATATATGAGTGACCCAGTTTCTCTGCATCCTCAACGGCATTTCATGTTTTTTTATTTGGCTGTTGTCACTGTTTGTTGTTGTCACTGTTTTTTATTTTGGCTGCTCTGATAGATGTGTAAGGATACCTTATTGTGGTTTTAACATTTCCCTCATGGCTAATGATGTTGAACATCTTCCCATGCTCATTTTTCAAATGTGTGTCCTCTTTGTTGAAATGTCCGTTCACGGAGGGAGGGGCAAGATGGCCGACTGGAAGCAGCTTCCCACAAAGGCTCCTGTCCAAAAGGAAAGATAACCTCCAGAAACTGCCCAATTGAGCTGAAGACTAGGAGCCCAGCCGAGAGAGAGAGAGAGAGAGAGAGAGAGAGAGAGAGAGAAGTGATAACTGCAGGTCACCCTGGAGGCAAGCTGCGACTTCCAGAAACCAAGGTTCAGGCAGAAAAGCTGAACTAAAGTTTTCTGCCATTCTGAACTTCCAGGACTCCTTTCCCCCCTTACCTGAGGCACCAAAAGCCTGACCTCTGCTGAAACTGAGGGAGGAGGACTTGAGCAGCACCCAACCTCCCTATCTGCCAGACCAGGTGGCCCACCAGGTAAGAGACTCTGGGGCCCCGATGAGCCTCCACCAGCCCCCAGGCCTGGGACATTGCCAGGACCCCCGTGTGGTTCTGATCCATGCCCCACCGGGCCTCAGCCTACAGCCCACAGCAGCCAGGAACTCTGCTAGAACCCCCACCGGGCCGATCCAGCAGTGGCCAGGAACTCCGCTGGGACTCCCAGGCACCCCGATTTGCACTCCACCGGACCTTAGCCCACCACCAGCAGCGGCCAGGAAGTCTGCTGGGACTCCTGCATGGTGCCGATCTTTGCCCCGGCCAGACTTGGTCTGTTGCTCACCCAGACCCTTGCTCGGCTCTGATCCATGCCCCAGACCCACCCCCAACAGTGGCCACGAACTCCACTCCACTGGGACCCCCGAGTGGCCCTGATTGGCACCCCGCTGGGGCTTGATCCACCACCAGCAGTGGCCAGGAAGTCCGCAGGGACTCCCGCCAGCAGATTTGCACTCTGCCAGGCCTGGGCCCGCTGCCAGCAGTGGCCAGGAAGTTGACGGAGACTCCTGCATGGTGCTGATCTGTGCCCTGCCGGGCCTTGGACTGCCGCCCACCAGGACCCCACCGGGCTGATCTGTGCCCCAGGCCCTCCGCCCTCCCTCCGGAGCCCTCCTCCCAGCCACAGACTGCTGGAGGCACAGGCTCCCTTTGCAAAAGCCACCAGGTGCCCCACCCCACGCCCTGCTGCTTGAACTGGGTGTGCCACACTCTGGAACTGCTCCTGCAGCCAGAACTCCCTGGGTGGGGCAGTTCCAGAGGAGCTACACAGGGTCACTCCCTACAAAGATCCAGCAACAACACAGTGATCCTGCTGGGGTCTGATCTGGGAGAGAAACCTCCCCACTCTGAGGACGGTCATAGGCAACAGTGAAAAATAATCAGGTGGAATCAACAGAAAAACTCTGGCAATATTAATAATCGGAGTAGATCAACTCCCCCATGGAACAACAAGGTAGATACAGCACAAGATCCCTTGCATAAGCAAATGGCTGAGACATCAGAAATCAAATTCAGAGTCTGGATAGCAAATAAGATCAGCAGAATGGAGGAAAAGATGGAATTAGAATTTCAGGCAGTAATCCAAAAGATGACCCAAAAGATGTCTCAAGAATGAAATGAATTCAAAGACAAAATGACCAAAGATTTTGACACATAGAGACAAGAAGTTGCTGCCCTCAAAGATCTGAGAAATACAGTAGAATCCCTCAGTAACGGAATAAAAAGGATTTCTGACATGGGAGACAAAGTGTTCAAACACTCCCAAACTTCCAAAGAGGAAGAGAAATGGAAGGCAAAAATGGATCATTCTCTCAGACAGCTCTGGGATAACTCAAAGAAAACCAATATTCGCTTTATAGGGATACCTGAAAATGATGAAGTGGCATCACAAGACACAGAATCTCTTCTTTATGAGATTATGAAAGAGAACTTTCCAGACATGCCAAGAGATTCTGAAATTCAGA
>CAUYRH010126463.1:0-21194 GCA_963574655.1 Perodicticus potto
GGCAATAAATAGTCTGTTTCATTATATTAGCAAAAAAAAATTAGACATTGTGCATCAGAATAAACAATGGAAAAAACATATCTTTCCATAGTTCCTGTGACTTTGAAAAATAACACTATTAAAATGAGTTATTTGCCTAAAAAAAAAAATAAAAAAATAAAAAAAATAAATTACCCACCCTCAGGCATGGGTTATAGCAACACAAAATAGATTAATGCACATTTTATAAAAAATTAGATTCACAAAATTCTAAATTTGAGTTCAAGTCACGCTGCAGTTAAATTAAGAAGCATGACAAAACTTTAGTTAGAACTAAATCAGATTGGCAGAAATTCTGCAGCCTTAATAAATATGCTTTACATGGCTTTATTACAGTTATAGCCATATAAATTATATCATTTAATCTTAGAATTCTTGGGAATTAACTACTGTAAGAGCCATAATAACTTTAATTTAGAGGGATACCAGAGTGGATAAATGAAGCAATATTAAGAAAAGCTATCACAAAGTGACTATTGGTAGAAAACCAACTGGAGAACAAAGTTAACATGAGCCTTCTAGATTTTCAAAGGAATTTTTTAGTGTTTTTGTTGTTTGTTGGGGGTGAGGGTGAGGAATTTGTCTGCTTTGTTTTGGGAGGTTTTTTGAGACATGTATTATGATTTTAATGGCTATGGCTTGGACTGCACTGCCTAGAACAGTATCAGGTTTACAGTCAGCACTCAAGAAAGGTTTGTTGAATGAATGAGTATTCTACAATAGATACAAATCTTTGGTGCAACAAGATTTTTTCTGTAAATGCTACAGGTATAAAAAGTAATCATTGTGATGGGCAGCGCCTGTGGCTCATCGAGTAGGGCACCGGCCCCGTATACTAAAGGTGGTGGGTTCAAACATGGCCCCGGCCAAACTGCAAAAAAACAGAAAAATAGCTGGGTGTTGTGGCGGGCACCTGTAGTCCCAGCTAATCGGGAGGCTGAGGTAAGAGAATGGCCTAAGCCCAGAAGTTGGAGGTTGCTGTGAGCTGTGTGACACCACGGCACTCTGCCAAGGGCTATAAAGTCTCTACAAAAAAAAAGTAACCATTATGGACTACACCAGAAGGAAATTTCACATGTCCTTTTTTCAAGCTTCTTCATCCTAATATTAAAGACATTGAGATCAGAAAAAGGTAAGGTGATACCTTCAGCATACTCAGCATGAAGATGATGAGGATGAAGATCTTTGTGATGATCCACTTCTACTTAGTGAATGGTAAATATATTTTCTTTTCCTTAGGATTTTCTTAATAACATTTTCTTTTCTCCAGCTTACTCTTTTTTCAAGAATACAGTGTATAGGGAACAAGATGGAAGACTAGAGGCGTCTCTTTACCAGCCACTTGCAGTGAGACAGAGGAGAGAGGACTTCAGCCACCTCCGTCTGTGGGATCCTACCCAGAAATAGCACTCTGAGGACACAGTGAAGCAGTAGGGGACTCTAGGAGCCAACAAGGAGGTCAGGAGCTGAGGAAGACAGGCATGGAAGGCAAGTACCCGGGTATAAGCAGAGACCAGCTGGCCCTTCTACAGAGGACTAGAGACAGAAAAGGGCTGTCCTGCAGTGTTTTGTTTTGGGACTGGGGTTCTCACTAGAGCTGCCTTGGAAGGGCTTAAGTGAGTTAGAAAACTCAAATTGCATTAGGCAGCCAGGACTGAATACTGGGCTGGGTGGAACTCCCACTGGCTTGGCTAATAGCAGATGCCGCTATTGTAGGAAGGCACCCGGGAGGAGCAGTCTGCAGAGTCCTATCGTATGGCAGGCTCTGGTGTGCCTGCTGAGCTCAGGCAGCCATCCTTGGGGTGAGGTGAATGGCCCCCACACCCTCAGGAAGGCCACTTTGATTTCAGAGGACACTGTTTGGAAGGTCAAGATGTGCCTCCTAAGAAATCTGGCAAGATCATCAGGATCCCAATCTCATGGGGACTGAATGCTGGCAAAGCAAGCAGGCCCTAATAGAAGGCAAATAAGTCAGGATGACAGGACTGGGTTACCTCAGCAACTAGATAGTGGCTTCTGGCCCCCATCTTGTACCGCAAAACCAGTGTGCATGTTCTCCTTATCCTCAGATCACATTCCACCTGGTATCTAGGCAATATATTACAATACACACACACACAGACATATATATACTTTTTTCTTTTCTTTTCTTTTCTTTTTTTTTGAGACAGAGCCTCAAGCTGTCACCCTGGGTAGAGTGCCATGGCATCACAGCTCGCAGCAACCTCCAATTCCTGGGCTCAAGCGATTCTCTTGCCTCCACCTCCCAAGTAGCTGGGACTACAGGCGCCCACCACAACACCCAGCCATTTTTTGGTTGCAGCTGTCATTGTTGTTTGGCTGGCCCAGGCTGGATTCGAACCTGCCAGCTCAGGTGTACGTGGCTGGCACCTTAGCCCATTGAGCCACAGGCGCCGAGCCTATACTTTTTTCTTTTATTGCTTCTTTAGCTATTTGTGTGTGTGTGTCTTTTTGTTGTTATTGTTGTTTTTGTTTTTTTCAGGTTGGTTGTATCTTTATTTCTCCATTTTTGCTTTCTCCAATATCAAGGCCTCCTCCATTTTTGTTACAGTTTTTCAAATCTTTTCTTTCTTTTTTATTTCTCTCCTTTTTCCTACCTTTTGGTAGAGATTTTTCTACTGTTCTCATCTTTCTCACATAAATTTCTCATACAACAAATAAGCTATCCCCCTTTTTTCTTTTTCTTATATTATTGCATTTTTAATTTTCTTTATTTTTTTTTCCTTTTCTCTGAGGGTTGGGGAGTCATGGCATTGGTCTGGATGGGAGAATCATAGCATTAGTCTGGCTCAAGTAGGCTATGAGCTTCTGGTCTAGGGTATCCTTCTACCTTTGGCCTTTGGAAAGACAGTATTGGTTGGTATGGAGTGCCACTGCGACATAATGTTGTTGTTGTTGTTTTCCACATTTGGTGGAAGTGGGATCTTGCTTTTGACCAGGATGGTAAGGAGCTCCTGACTTTGAAGGACCCACCCAACCCATTCCCCTAAAGTCCTAGAATGGGACTTTGTGGGTCAAAGCACCCTGCTGAACACCACCATTTATTTTGTCTCACTCTTTCTCTCTTTTGGTCTTTCTTCTCTCCTTTAATTCAATTATTTCCTTTCATTCCCTTTTTTTTTCTGTACCTTTTTCTTTCCTTTCTCTCTTCTTGCTTTTTATGCTTCTCTTCCTTTTGACCTTATACTGAAATGCCACTAAAACACCTAAGCTCAGACACAAGGTAATTTAAAGTGAAGGAGGTAGTGAGAGGAGATAGTAATGGGAGAAAGTGAATAAGTAGAAAACACACATTAGGAAGAGCAAGAGAAAAAAATTGGCAACAGGAAAAAAGAGAACAGAGGAAGGAGGATTCTGAGGCAAGGCATGATGAGGTACCTACTACAGAGGATTCCACCTGTACAGATATAACAGAAATGAAAGAAAGGAAATTTAAAATATGGATGGCAAAAACAATAAAGGGAAATGACAAGAAAGTGGAAAATAATCAAAAAGTAATCCAAAAACAGAACCAAAAAATGAATGAAAGTTATAAAGAATATAGAAAGAATATAGTTAAGTTAGAGAAGTTAAAGGAATTGATCAGAGAACTTAAAGATGCAGTAGAAAGTATCAATTAATAGATTAGACCATGGAGAAGAAAGAATCTCAGAGCTAGAGGATAAAGCTCTTGAGCTAACCCAGGCAGTTAAAGAGGCAAAACAGAAGAGAGAAAGCAGAGCATTTACTCAGAGAATTGTAGGACTTTATAAAGCATTCAAACATATAAATTATAGGTATCCCTGAAGGGGAAAAAGAATATAAAAAAGGTATGAAATCCCTACTGGAAGATATCATAAATGAAAATTTCCCAAGTTTCAAGATTCTGAACCATTAAAGATTCTGAACCATTCATGTTAGGGGGATATTGAACTGCAGGTCATCTCAACCCAAACAGCATCTCCAAGACACATTATAATGAACCTGTCTAAAGTTAAGATAAAAGAGAAAATTCTGCAAGCAGGCAGCAGAAAGCAACAATTGACCTACAGTGATACTCTATCAGGCTGACAGTGGACTTTTCAGCTAAAACTTTCCAAGCAAGAAGATAAAGGTCATCTTACTTTAACCTTCTTAAACAAAACAATTTTCAGCCCAGAATTCTGTATCCTGCTAAATTAAGCCTTAAAATCAATGGAGAATGCCAGATGCAGTGGCTCATACCTGTAATCCTAGGACTCTGGGAGGCTGAGGTGGATGGATTGCCTAAGTTCAGGAGTTTGAGACCAGCTTAACCAAGAGCAAGATACCATCTCTAAAGAATAGCTGGACATTGTGGCAAGCACTTGTAGTTCCAGCTACTTGGGGGGCTGAGGCAAGAGGATCACTGGAGCCTACGAGTTTGAGATTGCTGTGAGGTATGATGCCGTGGCACTCTACCCAGGGTGGCAAAATAAGACTCTGTCTCAAAAAAAAAAAAAATTGATGGAGAAATCAAATCTTTTACTGATATATAAACATTGAGAAAATTCACCAAAATGAGACCAGCTTTAATGGAAATACTTAGACCTATTTTATACACTGACCATCACAATGGACAACCAACAAAGTAAACACCCAAAAAACTAAAGGACAAAACCGAGCTTCCACAGTGGTGCAAAGGATAAAACTAAGCAACAGATTTTCACAAAATAAGACAAATAGAACTCCACCACACTTATCAATTATCTCAATAAATGTAAATGGATTGAATTCCCCAATAAAGAGACACAGCTTGGACAATTAGATAAAAAAGCATAAGCCATCTATATGATATCTCTAGGAAACAACCTAACCTTGAAAGAGAAAAGAAAACTCAGGGTAATGGATTGAAAAATAATATTTCAGGCAAATGGAAATCAGAAGAAAGGAGGGGTCTAATCTTACTTTCAGATACAAGTGGATTTAAAGCAATTAAGTTAAGAAAGATGAAGATGGGCAGTTCATACTGGTCAAGGGAATAATACAACAAGAGGACATTTCAATTATAAATATTTACACACTCAAATGCTCCCAGATTTATGAAACAGACCTTTATTGGTCTAAGCAATATGATATCCTATAACACAATAATAGCTGGGGACTTTAACACCCCTCTGACAGAAATGGATAGACCTTCTAAACAGAAACTAAACAAAGATACAAGGGACTTAAATGCAACCCTAGAAAACTTGGGCCTAATGGACATTTATAGAACACACCATCCCAAAGTGAAAGAATATATGTTCTTCTTATCAGCCTGTGGAACATATTTGAAAATAGATCATATCCTAGGATACAAATTAAACCTCAACAAAATTAAAAGAATGGAAATTACACCTTGTATGTTTTCAAACAACAAGGCAATAAATGTGAAACTCAACACTGATGAAAATGTTCACTCACACACAAAGGTATGAAAATTAAACAACCTTATGTTGTTTATATTGAATGACAGTTGGGTCAAGGAAGAGATAAAGGAGGAAATTATTAAATTCCTCAAACATAACAATAATAAAGCTACCAGCTACCAAAACCTTTGGAATACTGCAAAAGCAGTCCTAAGAGGGAAATTTATTGCTTTAGATGCCTACATCCAAAAAAAGGAAAGAGAACACAACAACCTAATGAATCATCTTAAGAAAATGGGAAAGAAAGAGCAATACAATTCCAAACCTAGCAGAAGAAAAGAAGTAACCAAAATTAAATCATAAATAAATGAAATTAAAAGAATCATTAAGAAAAGTAATGAAACAAAAAGATGGTTCTTCAAAAAGATAAATAAAATTGATAAACCTTTGGCCAGATTTACTAGAAACAGAAAAGTAAAATCTCTAATAACCTCACAGAAAAGAAGAAGGAGGAATAACAACAGATACCACAGAGATGCAAGAAATTATCTGACTACTACAAAAAAATCTTTACCCAGAAATTTGACAATAGGGAGGAAATGGACCAATACCTGGAATCACACCATCTCCCTAGACTTAACCAGGAAGAAATCAATCTCTTGAACAGACCAATATCAAGCATTAAGATTAAAGAAATAATAAGAAAGCTTCCAATGCCCTGGACCAGATGGCTTCACACCAGAATGCTATCAAACCTTCAAAGAAGAGCTTATATCTATACTGAAGAACCTATTCCAAAACATTGAGAAGGAAAGAATCTTGTCCAACACAACTGTATGAACCAGACATCACCCTGATTGCCAAACCAGGAAAGGACCCAACTAAACAGGAGAACAACAGACCAGTTTTACTAATGAATATCAATGCAAGAATAATCAATAAAATCTTAGCTAATAGATTACAGCTACACATTAAAATAATTATACATCATGGGCAGTGTCTGTGGCTCAGTGAGTAGGGCACTGGCCCCATATGCTGGAGGTGGCAGGTTCAAACCCAGCCCTGGCCAATAACTGCAAAAAAAATAAATAAATAAAAAATAAATTATACATTAGGATCAAGTAGGCTTCATACAACGAATGCAAGGCTGGTTTAACATCCACAAATCCATAAATGTAATTCACCAGATCAAGAGAAGTAAAAACAATGACCGTATGATCCTCTCAATAGATGCAAAAAAAGCATTTGATAAAATTCAGCATCATTTTCTACCAAGGACACTTAAGAATATAGGCATAGGTGGCACGTTCCTTAAACAGATTGAAGCCATCTATGACAAACCCACAACTAATATCATACTGAATGGAGTAAAACTGAAAGGTTTTCAACTTAGAACTGGAACTAGACAGGATATCCTCTATTACCACTACTATTCAACATAGTTTTGGAAGTTCTAGCCAATGCAATGAGGCAAAAGAAGGATATAAACGGCATCCAAATGGGGTTGGAAGAGGTCAAAGTCTTTCTCTCCACTGATGATATAATCTTATACTTAGAGAACCCCAGAGACTCAACCACAATACTCTTGGATGTGATCAAGAAATACAGTAATGTCTCAGGGTATAAAATCAATGTCCACAAATCAGTAGTCTGTGTATATGCCAATAACAGTTGAGAAGCTAGTCAAGGACACAATTCCCTTCACAATAGCCTCAAAAAAATGAAATACCTAGGAATATAACCTAACACCTAACAAAAGAGGTGAAGGACCTGCACAAAGAGAATTATGAAACCATAAGAAAAGAAATAACAGAAAACACCAACAAATGGAAGAACATACCATGCTGTTGGCTAGGGAGAAGCAACATTGTTAAAATGTCTATACTACCCAAAGCAATGTACAGATACAATGTAATCTCCATCAAAATACCAACTTCATACTTTGAAGAACTGAAAAAAATAGTTCTTTGTTTTTTATGGACTCAGAAAAAAAAAACTGTATAGCCAAGGCAATTTTTAGTAATAAAAACAAAGCTTGGGTGGCGTCTGTGGCTCAAAGGAGTAGGGCTCCAGCCCCATATGCCAGAGGTGGCGGGTTCAAACCCAGCCCCAGGCAAAAACTGCAAAAAAAAAAAAAAAAAAAAAATGCTGGAGGCATCACTCTATGAGACTTTAGGTTGCTTTTTTTTTTTTTTTTTTAGATAGTCTCACTATGTTGCCCTTGGTAGAATGCCATGGCATCACAGCTCACAGCAACCTCAAACTCTTGGGCTTAAGTGATTCTCTTGCCTCAGCCTCCCAAGTTGCAGGTGCCCACCACAATGCCCGGCTACTTTTTTGTTGTAGTTGTCATTGTTGTTTAGCAGGCCCAGGCCAGGTTCAAACCTGACAGCCCTAGCGTATGTGGCTGGCGCCCTAACCACTGAGCTACGAGTACCAAACCCAGGTTTTAGGTCATATAACATGTCCACAGTTATCAAAACAGCATGGTATTGGCCAAAAATAGAGACATAGACATATGGAACAGAAAAGAAAACCAAGAGATGAAACTAGTCTCTTATAGCCATCTGATCTTTGATAAACCAAACAAAAGCATACTCTGGGAAAAAGAATCCCTATTCAATAAATGGGGCTGGGAGAATTGGATAAACACGTGTGAAAGACTGAAACTAGATTTGCACATTTCACTACTTACACAAATTGATTCAAGATGGATAAAAGGTTTAAATATAAGCCATGAAATAATAAAAATCCTCAAAGAAAGTGTGGGGAAAACTCTTGAGGATATCAGCCTAGGCAAAGATTTTATGAAGAAGACTTCAGTGGTAATTGCAACAACAACAAAAATAAACAATGGGACATAATTAAGCTGAAAAGCTTCTACACAGCTAAGGAGACAACAATTAAAGCAAGCAACCTTCCAAATGAGAAAAGATACTTGCATGTTATAACTCTGACAAAGGGTTGATTACTAGAATCCACAGAGAACTCAAATTAATCAACAAAAAAAGACCTAACAATCCCGTCTATCACTGGGCAAGAGACATGAACAGAACCTTCTCTGAGGAAGACAGACAAATGGCTAACAAACTTATGTTAAAATGTTCATCGTTCCTAATCATCAGGGAAATGCAAATCAAAACCACCCTAAGATATCACCTAACTCCAATGAGAATAGCCCACATCACAAAGTCCCAAAGCTGCAGATATTGGTGGGGATGTGGAAAGAAGGGTACACTTACACAGTTGGTGGGACTGCAAAGTAAAACAGCCTTTTTGGAAGGAAGTATGAAGAATCCTCAAAGATCTCAAATTAGATCTCCCATTTGATCCCACAATCCCATTACTAGGCATCTACCTGGGAGAAAAAAGAAGTCTTTCTATCATAAAGACATCTGAACTAGATTGTTGATCATAGCTCAATTTACAATTGCCAAGATGTGGAGACAAACTAAATGCCCATAAACTCAAGAATGGATTAATAAACTGTGGTGTATGTATACCATGGAATACTATTTAGCCATAAAAAGATGGAGACTTTACATATTTTATTTTAACCTGCATGGAGATGAAACACATTCTTCTTAGTAAAGTATCACAAGAATGGGAAAGCAAGTATGTAAGGTACTCAATACTAATATAAAGCCAGCAGATGATCTAATACATGCCCACATAATAGAAAAGCTCAATTCAATTCAAGGTGTGGGGAGGAGGAGTGAGGGAGGGGAAGGAATTGGTGTGCTCCCACTTAATGGGTACAATGTAAGGGTATATGGCACACCTTTTAGGTACCTGACACAATTACAAGAGGGACCGTACCTAAAAAATGCAAATATTATAACCTAGTTGTCTGTACCCTCACATTAACCTGAAATTAAAAAAAAGGAAACAAAAGAAAAAGAAAACAGAATACAACATATAATACACTTGCAAATATATGTTAATCAACATTTTTCTTATGGGTAAGTCTTCCAGCCAACAGTAGACTATTAGTAGTTAAATTTTTGAGGAGTCAAAATTATACACAAATTTTTTACTGCATCAGGGGTTGGCACCCCTAACTCCTGTACTGTTCAAGGTCAACTGTATTCTAATTTTCATTTTAGGAAAATCATTTGGGCTACTGTGTAGAGATGGACTGGGGTGAACCAAGAAAGGAGGCTGTAAGACTAATTGGAAGACTGTCCTAGTAATCAGGCTGCATGGTGGCCACTTGGGCTAGAGTGTAGCTGTAGAGAAGGTGTGCAGTAGCTGGACCCAAGACTTATTCATAAGTACCTACAGGACTTGCCACTGGATGCATGCAGCACTTGGGCAAGTGAAGATGCCACTTACAGTGATGGGAAAAACTCTGGGAAGAACGAATTGGGAGGAAGGCGAAATAATCAGTTCTGTTTTGAACATGTTGAAATTTTAATAAACATTCAAGCAGAAAAGCCAAAGGTAGTTGAACAAATAAGTCTAGACCTCAAAACAGAGGTCAGGAAAGGAGACATGGATTTTGAAGTCATCAATAAATAGATAATATTTAAAGTCATGGTCTAGGAAGAAAATGCAGGAAGAGAAAAGAGAACAGAAGACAGAATCTGGAGTGCGGCAAGAGAGCTTCTGGAGGAAAATGAGCCAGAAGAAAGAGCTACCAGACAAGCCAGGAAAATCAAAAGATTCTGGCTTCACAGACGTCTGCATGGGCAACCTAGATAAGAACTGTTTCTTATCAAGATGGGAATGAGGGAACGGAGGAAGGAAAGCCTGGCTCAAGTTACTGAGATAAGAATGAGAGGTGAAGACAAGCAGCAAGTTAAACATGACCTTCAGAATTTTTTTCCACAGAAAAATGGAGTGATGTTTCAAGGGGAGTAAAGAACCAAGGGAGATACGACTGCTAATGCAACGAGCCAGAGAGGGAGGGAATTTGATGATAAAGGAGAATGAGGGAAAACTGAATAAACAAAGTCCTTGCTGAACTTGTAGGTGAGGTAAAGAAAACATTTATTGAGTGCCCATCATGTACTGGGCACTGTACTAGACATTTTAATACATTATTTTATGAAATTAAAATAATATAAAGTAGAGGTCATTCCTATTTTATAGATAAGGAAGGTGTTGTCTTCTAAAGATAGTACACAGTCTATTCAACTGTGGGAATCAGTAAATTATAAAACATTTAAATCTATATACATCAATAGACTGAACCCTGCCTATCTAAGTTCAAAATTACTATCTTCCTCAAGCAGGTATTCAAACTTGGAAGCCAAGTTGTACAGTGGGGTAAAAATAAATAACACAACAGCAGTTCTATACTATTTCTGATCTCTTCTTAAATAAAAACATTGAAAAACTCCCATTGTAGCTATTCAAAAGTAGTCAGGAATTCCACTAGAATTGACCATGTTAGAATTCTTTTTTGACTTACCATCCAGCTCTTTTATGGGGAAATTTACAGATACAATGAATGAATATACTATTGCTTTTTGTTATCCTATGCTAATTACTATATCCACTAGAGCAGCTGTGATGGTTAAATTTTATGTCAATTTGGCTTAACTATGGTCGCCAGCTGTTTGGTCAAACACCAGTCCAGATATTGCTGTGAAGATATTTTATAGATGTGACTAACATCAGTAATCAGTTGGCTTTCTTCTTCTTCTTTTTTTTTTTTTTTTGCAGTTTTGCCCGGGGCCAGGCTTGAACCCGCCACCTCCAGTATATGGGGCCAGCGCCCTACTCCTTGAGCCATAGGTGCCGCCCTATAATCAGTTGACTTTAAGTAAAGGAGATTACCCTCAATAATTTGAGTGAGCTTGTTCAATCAGCTGAAAGACATAATAGCAAAACTGAGGACTCCTGACAAGGAAAGAATTCTGCCTTACACTATAAAATAGAAAGCCTGCCTGAGTTTCTAACCTGCTGGTCTACCTCAAAAATTTCAGACCCAAGACTAACATCCACTCTTGCCTGCGTTACCAGCCCACAGGCTTGCCGTATAAATTTTAGACTTGTCAGTCCCTATAATTGCATTAGCCAATTTCTTAAAATAAATCTCTTCAAATATATTTATATGTGTGTGTAAAATATGTGTAAACATATATATATATACATATAAACATACATTACATATATAAAATCATTTGGGCAAAGGAGTACTCATAATGTTCATCTGTAAGAATTGAAGCATTAAGAGGCTGGGCATGGTGGCTCATGCCTGTAATTGCAGTACTCTGGGAGGCCGAGGCAGGTAGATTGCTTGAGCTCAGGAGTTTAAGACCAACTTGAGCAAAAGCAAGACCCTGTCTCTGCTAAAAACAGAAAATCTAAGGCCAGAGGATTGCTTGAGCCCAAGAGTTGGAGTTTGCTGTGAGCTAAGAGGCCACGGCACTCTACCCAGGGCAACAGCTTAAGACTTCATCTCAAAAAGATGAAAAAAAAAAAAGCATTAAGAATCCTTTTGGGATTTTTGGTCAGAAGTTGCACTGATATCTTTTAGGCTTTGGACACAAAAATATTAGCATAGGGGAAATCAGAAATAATAGGCAGGTGCTGTATCTGGTATCAATATTTAGGGACCTTGGTTCTATAAATACTGGCTATTTTTGCTCTGATTACTTAATATCTTGTGAATTCACTCCTGTTGTCTCTCCAGTCTTGGCACTTCTAAATGCAATTGCCTGCTCACACAGAGATTTTATATATATACATATGAATTCTGTCTCTCTAGAAAACCTTAACTGATACAGTTGCTATACTATTTGCAATTGCTCTGAAACAAACAAGTATGAAAAAGATAAAGGCAATTAGGAGTCTCTTCCTTTCTCTTTGAAGAAACATAAATCTCAGATTTTAAAGTGGAGGAGGCAAAGACTTTGAGAGTAAAGAGAAAAGAGACAAAGAGCAAAGAGTCATTCTAGAACAGTCCACACAGAAAGAGGTGATTCCTAACGGTACAGTCAAATTCAGGGTGAGGCCAGTAGTTTGGCCATGGTGGGATACCGCTGAAGGTGGAATAAGAAAGACAGGACTTTGTGAAAGACTGGATGTTGGAAAAGAGAGACAAACACACCTGAGTGTCTGGTCTGGGGAACTGGGATGGTACAGAAGAGAACGCTAAAGATCTACAGAAGGAAAATTTTGCTTTGAAAGGAAGAGGATGAGTTCATTTAGGGGATATTGAGATTGAAGAGCCAGTGGTAATACAAAGTGATCACTTAATAACCTGGATCTGGCTGCGCACGGTGGCTCATGCCTGTAATTCTTGCACTCTGGGAGGCTGAGGCGGATGGACCACTTGTGCTCAGGAGTTCCAGACCAGCCTGAGCAGGTGCAAGACCTGGTCTCTAAAAGTATCTGGGCATTGTGGCAGGCATCTATAGTCCCAGCTACTTAGGAGGCTGAGGCAAGAGGATCACTTGAACCCAAGAGTTTGAAGTTGCTGTGAGTTATGACACCAGTTGCCTACTGAGGACAACAAAGTGAGACTCTTGTCTCAAAAAAAAAAAAAAAAACTGGGTCGGCCTCTCAGGAGAGAGTATTAGGCTAAAAATTTAGTCATCATTAGCAAATAAGATGAGATTCCCCAGAGGAAGAGGGCAGGACAATAAAAAAAAGAAAGTCAAGGCCCAAACATTACTTAACCCTAATATTCAAGAGGTAGACAAAAAGAGAACAGACTTGAAGGAAACTGAGAAAGGTCAAGGGGGTATTATTATATATTTTGGTTTTGTTTTATGTCATAACATTTACCATCTTAAATGTTTTAAAATTTATCATTTAAACCATTTTAAGTGTACAATTTGGTGGCGTTAATTACATTTACTATGTTGTGCAACCGTTACCACTATTTCCAAAACTTTTTCATTACCCCAAATAAAAATTCTGTAACCATTACACAATAGCCCCACATTGGGGCTTTCCCTCCCCTTGCTCCCTTGTAACTTCCAGTCTACTTCTTTCTCTATTAATTTGCTTATTCTAGGTACCTTATATAAAGTATAATCATATGATTAGAGTTGTCCTCTGTATCTGACTTAATTCACTTAACATCGTCAAGGTTCATGCATGTTCTGACATGTATCAGAGCTTCATTCCTTTCTCTGTATTATACCTTTTTATAATCAGGAACCAGAAACTTGTGGAATAGTAATTGTGCACATATCAGGGCTTTTTATTAAGGTTCACAGGGAGCTTTCCAAGGAAGGAAGGAAGGAGACAAGTACATTGGGAGACCAGAACTGAAAGCTGAGTGCAGAAGCCATTATCCATTCACCAAGAACTCTGTGTGGAGCAGAAAGGCATCTGGGAGTTGAAGGTTACTAAACAAATCTTCATCTGAGAGCCAAATAGAAAACTGCCTTCAGACTGATGAATGAACCCAACACAATATTCACCTCTTCTGATGGGAAGGCCTGGTGGGACACACATCTGCAGGAAAAATTTCACCAGTGCAGGGGAGCTTGTAGGGGTGGCTACCTCTACATGCAGTTACTGTCTGAAGGAGAATAAAGAGCACAAGCCAGAGAAGTACCAAAATAGGTCATTGAGCAAAAGAGGCCAGAGGAGCTGAAAGGCAGGCTCAACCCAGATGGTAGAGGAAGAGGAACACCAGATGGAATGAATGAAATATTCAGACCCTGCTTCAAAGACTAGATTTTTATCAACAAAAGCTTTGTGTGAGCAAGACAACTTCATTCACAGGTGGTGAGACTGAAAAGACAAGAGAAGTAAATCCAAGAGAAATAATTAGAGCTACAGGAGCAGGATGTGCAGGACTGAAGTCCCCAAATATTTATGCCAGATATGGCTCTGCCTATTACTTCTGATTGTTCCCATGTCAGTATTTTTGCCACAAAAGCTAAACAGATATTAGTGTAACCCTGGACAAAAAACGTATTCTGAATGCTTTCAATTCTTATAGATGAGCATTATATGTATAATACATGTATTATATATAAAATATATATGTATCATGTATATATACGATTACCTTTACTGAGATCTTTATTTCCTCATTTGTCTTTGAATTATAATCTAGTGTCCAATATGTCAATCTTCAGGATTCCCATGAGCATTTCTTGAGGGAAGAAGCTCCCTCAGCTTTTGTTTATCTGGGAAACTAGGACATTCAAAATCAGCTGCATATAAGGGAGAATAATGTCTTAATTCACACATTTGAATCACAGTTTTGCCATATATAGAATTCTTGGTTAACTGTTTTGTTGTTGTTGTTTTAGCATTTTGAATGTATCAGCCCATTGTCTTCTGACCTTCAAAGTCTCTGATGAGAAATCTGTTGACAATCTTTTTGAGGATCCATTGTATTTGATGAGTCTCTTCCCTCTTGCTGCTCTCAAAATTCTTGTTCCTTTTTGCGTTTTAAGTTTGATCTTACAGTGTTTCAGTGTGGGACTCTGAGTTCATCCTATTTTAAGTTTGTTGAGTTTCTTGGATGTTTATATTTGTGTCTTTCACCAAATTAGAGAAAATTTCAGCCATTATTTCTTCAAATAGTCTCTCTCTCCCATAGTATCTTTTGTTTTCCTTCTGGTCTCCCAAAATGCATATGTCAGTCTATGTGATGGTGTTTCACAGGTCCCTTAAACTTTATTCACCTTTCTTGAATCTATTTTCTTCTATTTTTCATGCTTGATAATTTCCATTGTCCTGATTCTTCCTTCTGCCTGCTCAAATTTGTCTTTGACTCCCTCTAGTGAATTTCTCATTTCAGCCATTGCACTTTTCAGCTTCAGAATTTCTTTTTGATTTCTGTCTCTTTACTGATATTTCTATTTTGTTCATATGTCATTTTCATGACCTTCTGTTTTCCTTTAGTTCTTTGAGTATCTTTAATTAAGATAATTCTATTAAAGTCTTTGATAGATCCATCATCAGGTCTTTGTCAAGGACAGTTTCTATTGATTTATATTTTTCCTTTTAATGTGTCTCCTTCCTTGTTTCTTTTTTTTTTTTTTTTTGAGACACAGCCTCAAGCTGTCACCCTGGATAGAGTGCCATAGCATCACAGCTCACAGCAACCTCCAATTCCTGGGCTCAAGCGATTCTCCTGCCTCTGCCTCCCAAGTAACTGGGACTACAGGCGCCTGCCACAACGCCTGGCCTTTTTTTGGTTGCAGCCTCCATTGTTGTTTGGTGGGCCCGGGCTGGATTCGAACCCAGCACCTCAGGTGTACGTGGCTGGCACCTTAGTCCATTGAGCCACAGGCACCAAGCCCCTTGTTTCTTTATATGATTTTTTTATGTTGTTATTGTTGAAAACAGAACACCTCAATTTAATAATGTGGTAACCTTGGGAATCAGATTCTTCCCTTTCCCAGGGTTTGTTTCTTTTTTTGTGTTTTTTGTTGTTGTTCTTTGTTTGTTTTGTTTTTTATTGTTACAGCCTGTCTCTTTGCCAAGAATCAGGATGATGTATATACTCAAGTTGTTCTCAGGTCTTTTCTGAGCTCATGCTGTCTCCTGGGCATGTGTGGTGACTTTTTAATTTCTCCCTTATATTCAGCTGCTTTTGAATGTCCTAGTCTTCAATATCTGGCTCCCAAAAGGGAGAAAAAAATGAAGGGGTAGGAAAAGTGCTAACCCTTTAAATCCTCTGAAAGTCAGGGGGTGCTTGAAATAATGGGGGAAGGTACAAAGCCACACTGGCACCTCTTTGCTTGCATCCTTGGGATCAGTTGCAGTGATAAGAGTGCAGATTCCTGATATTTGGAGGTCAGGGTCTGTTTTGCCCACCTGGGCTCCTGCACATTATGTACAATCTGCTCTAGGAACACTTGCATACTTGCCTGCTACAGGACTGAGAGATAGGTAAAGGATAGCTACTATTAATAGCTAAAATTGACCACAATTAACCACAACTTGCCATCTAAGACTTCCCCTAAAAGTTGCAATACTGTAATAAACTCCATATTTCCAAAATAATTACATGACACAGATTCTGCCTGTGTAACTGTTGTATACGTGGAGACAGATTTCTTGCGCTTACCATTCTACCACCTTAGCAAAATCCTCTTATCTATGTTACCTTTTTGTTCCCATGTCTAAAGCTGACCCTACTGAGTCTTACTTCCACTGAAAGCAATAGATTGAAGTATCTTTCTAAAATAAGACAGTTCCCTTCCTAACTTAAACTCTGGTGCTACTTGTAAAAATAATTTTTTTTAACCTTGCTACATTTCACATAAATCTTCGTATTTACCCATTCACATATTATCAAATCCTTTATAAATATCCTTATAAAAGATCATTATAATATCCATAGATACAAATGAGCAAACATCTTCAGCTTTATCAGAGAGGCAAACCATCAACAGAGAAGAGATTTTCCTAAATTAAGGACACTTGCTAGTGGCAACTGAAAAGCATATTACTTCACACATCAAAACACACTTAAAGAGCTATTCATTTTGCTGCCCAAAATACATAAAAATAAAATAAATAAATAATAAATAAAAACTAATAAAACTAATAAATAAAACTTAGCTATTTAACAGATTAGGAGGCTGTTAAATGAAACATGTTAAATGGTTTAGCACTAAACTATGTCTGCTCAAAGCACAAAATTCCTTGCACATATCTAATGCTATCTCTCATTTCCAAGCAAATGTCAACCTTGAAACAATTCATTTTCTCAAAATTCTCCAAGAGTTACTTTAAATTCTAGCGTCCTTAGACCTTTTGTCTTCCTATTATTTTTTTCATCTCCTGGAGCCTTGCTTGGATTACTACGAGTTGAAAATAATGAACCATAGATTGTTTACTTCACATCCAAGAGTACCCACAGTGAGAATGACAGCTTGTTATATCTGATAGGTCCAAAATAGATACTTACAGATCTGGATTACTAGTCTATCTACCAATAACATGCTGAATAATGAAACAGGTACCACAGGCGGTGGTTCAAGATGGCGGCGCTGGATGGCGCCTGAGCGATTCGGAAAGCAGCAGCGGCACTAGCGATACAGAGGAGCTGGCTCGGCGATGCCGGCCTGGGGCTTGGAGCAGCGCCCGCCAGGGCTGGAGAAACCAAGAGACGGTGCTGCAAATAACCAGTTACCAACGTCCCAGCCAAGCCTCAGGCATAAGGTAGATGAGCACGAACGAGATGGCAATGAGCTTCAGACCACCCTCGAATTCCGAGCCCATGTGGCCAAGAAACTGGGAGCCCTGCTGGACAGTGTCATTACCATCTCAGAAGTAGTGAAGAAACCAAGAAAAACTGAGGTACAGAAAGTCACCTCAGAGGATGATGGTTTCCGCCTTTTCTTCACATCTGTCCCTGGAAGCCCTGAGAAGGACGCTTCTCCCAAGCCCTGCAGAAAGCGACAGCCCTCCAGCTCCAGCAGCGAGGATAGTGACGAGGAGTGGCAACGGTGCCAGGAGGCAGCCGTGTCAGTATCCGACATCCTGCTGGAGTCAGCCATCCATAACCCTGTCAGGGTGGAGAAGGAGGCAAGGAAGAAAAGGAAGTTGAAAAAGAAACCCAAGCAGGTGACCAGAGTTGATTCCACTGTAGCCACCACCAGCACCACCACTGAGGCCACGATCCAGAAGCAGGAAAAGGAGCCAAGCAAGCTCAATGGAGACCAGGTATCACTTGGAACCAAAAAGAAAAAAAAGAAAGAAAAAGGCAAAGAAGACCGGTGAGCCTTCTCCATTCCCACCTACAGAATGACCCCCAGCTATGGGCACAGGGCCCAGCTAGGACAAGGTGCCCACTGGGCATAAGATAATTTCAAATCCCTCCTTCTGCTCCAAGTTCAAGGACTTGGCTGGCAAGTCCAGACTCTGCCCACATGACCCCAGTTGTGATGGGGGCTTGCCCAAGAGTCTGAGCAAAGATATGGCTATAGGGTGAGAAGCCTAAGTGAGGCCTGCCTCTCTGTGCTCCCATGAGGGCTGAGGCAGACCTGTTCTTTTGTACCAGAACATTCCATGGCCTCGGGAAGAAGGATCCTTCCAGTTACTCAAGACTAGTACCCAAGTGCTATAGCTCCTATTTTCCCAGAACTGTCTGAGGTGGACTGGTGAAGGGATGCCTTTCCCCTCCGCTTGCCACCTCAGCCTGATTTGAGAAACCTTCTGCAGAAAATAAGAGAAGGGGTCCCCAAGATGCCATGGCGCAGGGAAACTTTTGTTTCCTCCCCTTAACCCACATAGACCTGATAGAATTGCCTGAAAAAGGAGTCAGAGATTTCTCCCCTTGGTTTTCCAGAGTTTTCTTTCTCTACCTTTGTGAATTTATCAGGCATGATGATATCTCTGAGCCAAACAGATTATTGAAAATAAATTGTCAAGGGACCCAAAACAAAATTTAGAGCGATTAGAGTGCTGCCTCCCTGTCAATGCCAAACCTTAATGAAACATTTTAAATCAACATCTTCCTCCTGCCTCTGCCCCGGGATCTGTTCCTTCACTCCAATTTCAAGACTTCAGGAAATATAACACAGCATTGTGGACTAGGTCCCATGAACAGGGGTACCCTGCAGGAAGGAATAGAAGAAGTGGAAGGTTCAGGTGAAATTCTGGCTTCATCCTTCATTGTCAGAGTATCAGAGCAAGAAAAGTAGAGACCACACTGGGAGGCTGACGTGGGCAGATTGCTTGAGCTCAGGAGTTCGAGACCAGCCTGAGCAAAATAGAAAAATTAGCCAGGCATTGTGATGGCACCTCTAATCCCACCTACTTGGGAAGCTGAGGCATGAGGATCGCTCGAACCCAAGAGTTTGAGGTTGCTGTGAGCTACAAGGATGCCACAGCACTCTACCAGACGTGACAGAGTGGGATTCTGTCTCAAAAAAGAAAAGAAAAGCAGAGACAAAGAGTGTGAGGGTGAGTGGGCTGGAGCCCAGCTCCCCTCCTCAGGCCCCAGGCTTGCCTCAGCCTCCCTGAGCCTGCCCAAGCCCCATCTGGATGATCTGTGGACTATCAAGAAGTTTCCACTACATTTCTCTTTGACTTTACTGAAAGTTAAATAAATGTACAGGTTCTCCCTTAAAAAAAAAAAAGAAAAGAAAAAGAAATAGGTAACACTTATTAGCTGTCTATTAGGTCTAATCATTTCAGGTACAGACTCTCCTTCCCACCTGGGCACAAGGTAAGCATAAGCATCCCTTTATTTTATAGGTTGGAAAATGAGGATGAAAGAGGTTAAGCAACTATCCCTTCCCCCAAATTAAACAGCTAGGAAGTGACAGAACTTGATATAAACTCAATTTTTTTCTCAATCAAAGCACATGCTCTTAATACTATGAGATTGTGTCATGCACATCTGCTTTTCATTTTAATATACACATTCATATTCCAAGTATTTTCATCTGAAATTAGGAATTAGGACAACTTCCTTGTTGATACTGTGGTTTAATCATCTGAACGGATACAAATTAGGTAATGTTTAGACTTCTAATGAAGAGCATGCTACTAGTAATTTTAATACTTCCCAAAAAATTTCAGTATTTTTCAAATAATTTTTTTTATGTTTCAGTTGATGAGCTGTATATACATCTTTTAGACTTTATTTAATGAAGCCTGGAAGATTTTTATTTCTCCTAAAACATAAAGCAATATATAAAATACCTTTAAAAACTCATTTCCTGTCTCAGTGCCCATAGCTCAGTGAGTAGGGCACAGGCCATATACACCGAGGCTGGCGGGTTGAAGCCCGGCCTGGGCCTGCTAAACAACAATGACACCTGCAACCAAAAAATAGCCAGGTGTTGTGGCAGGAGCCTGTAGTCCCAGCTACTCGGGAGGCTGAGGTAAGAGAATCGCTTAAGCCCAAGAATTTGAGGTTGCTGTGAGCTGTGATGCCACGGCACTCTACCCACAGTGATATAGTGAAACTCTGTCTCAAAAAAAAAAAATCATTTCCTGATGATTATTATTAAGAAAATTCCACTTTTCATCATTATTTCTTCATTACCCTAAACCTAAATCATACTATTCCATAGTACTCCAGTCTCTTGCTCTGCCCCTATAGTCATAAGCCCATACCCAGGGCCACAGCCATAAGAATATGTGATGACTTCATGTCTACAAAGAAGAGAAAAATAGGAGTTTTATTTCTCTCCTCTATAGAAGGAATTTCAGGTACCATTTAGTCAAAAGTCTTCCAATAGACAGAGTAATAGTCTTTGGCTGAGCAATGCTGCTGATCTGAATTAAATGCATTTGAAGGATTTAAATGTTTAAAATAGGTTTGCATTCACGGTTTGAGAGGGGCTAATATTAAGTATGCAAATGATTATAATTAATAATATGACATGTGTTACTGTATTATAAACTAATGCCAAGTTAGGAATACCAAGAGCTGCCACGATACCACAAATCTAGGCAACTGTGGAGGTTCTGTAGCCCGAGGTAAAGTCCGTGGTGTCATAGCTCACAGCAAACTTAAGGCTTAAGGGATCCTCTTGCCTGAGCTTCCCAAGTAGCTGGGACTAAGGGTGCTCACCACAACATCCAGCTAATTCTTCTATTTTAGTAGAATACTGGGATTACAGAACCACCAACAAACTTTCTAAGTTATAAAATCTATTGTAGGGGAGTTTTCAGGGAAATAGTCATTTTATATATTATTGGTTAAAATATAGAGGGTATAACTTTTCAGGAGGAAAATTTAATTATGTTAGCTGAAACTTCAAAATATTTAAACTCTTTGGCTCGGCGCCTGTGGCTCAAGCGGCTAAGGTGCCAGCCATGTACACCTGAGCCAGCGGGTTTGAATCCAGCCTGGGCTCGCCAAACAACAATGACAGCTGCAACCAAAAAATGGCC
>CAUYRH010126468.1:0-26844 GCA_963574655.1 Perodicticus potto
TGATGTGCGTTCTTCGACCTTCTCTTTTGGCTCAGTTCCAAACCATTGGCTTTCTTGCTAAATTTCTGTCCTTTAACTCTCCTTCTGGATGGGAGCGTCTGCAGAAAGCTGGCTACAGACCGCCATCTTGGCTCCTCCCCCGAGACTGATTAACTTTCAATTAAAATAAGATTTTAGAGTTGGGATACAGTTCTTTGGTAACAGACACATTAGGGAGGGTAAAAATAGAAAAATTGAAGTCAGAAAGAAATTAAGTCCAGCTGACTCTTTGGGTCAGAGAGGTGAAAATGATATGAAGAGAAGGCAGCTAAGGCCTCTCCTCATGTATTCATGTATTGTCTGTATTTGTGGGCTAAGTAATTCCTGCTGGATTTTAGAAGGTCTCGACATAAGCCCATCTTGAGAACACTGGTACTTTGTTTAGCTGCTTGGTTATTGATGAGATTGCATTTTCTTTTTCCGAAGATAAACCTCTTGTTATGAGCAGATAGTATGACACAAGACAAATGGCTGCCACGGGGGTGATTGCAGATGGGTATTTGCGGGCAGGTGTCTGTCAGAACAGGCCTGCTGAATGCAGTGTCTGTGCCACGTGATAGAGGATGGCTGAGGAGTCTCAGGTGTGGGTTACGGGCAGCAAGCTCGCTGTCTACTCAACTGAAGGACTTTCTGCTCTGGGAGGGTGGTGGCACCTTTGTGAATTCCTGATAATGCTGATGTTTAAAAATTAGGACCACATTCAACAGGGCTGCAAAACCTCTGATGCACGAAGGCTACTTACTGGGCAAAAACGTGGCAGTGCTGATTTACTTCTTGATTTCTGAAAGCCGTGCAGTTTCCATAAAAGGTTAGAACACAGGAAGAAGTTCATTCATTCATTCATTGCCCCTGCCCTCAGGAATTAAGGGGCAATGACTCTCCAGTCAGACTTACATCTCTTATAAAGCACAGAGCTTGGGGTGGAGGGACTGGAAACCTTTAAATCTTCACTTTCATATTTAAAAAAGCAGCACCATCAATATCACCTTCTTACTGGGGACTAATATTGAACATTAGAAAATTCGGTTGTTAAGGTTTGACCCAAGACCCTTTTCATTTCAAATAGAATGAGAAGACACTCATCTGGGATAATTCAAAGAAACGCCAGATTGAATACTAGACTACATGAAAGAGTTACTGTTGCAAAACTAAAATTGAAATGTTGCCTTTTAGAAGTCTTTGGGGAACTACAGTTACTGAATATTTAACAATGCCTTATTTCCTGTAATAATTATTTGTGAGTGAGTTCTTTGGATGTGTTGAAACGATGTATTCTCTGATGCATTCTGACACTTCCCCCACCAACTACTGTTTATAATTTATTAAATAGCTGTGTGGAAGGAGAAAAGGTCTGCTAGGTAAGGTTGAACTTCAGCCTAGTGTGAAGGATTTCAAATCAGCCAATTCCGAGGTAAAGAAGTTTTACCTTAGTTCACATTAATGGGTTTCCTGTGCCAAAATGTGGAATATGCTTGGGGAAGGGGAAGTGGTCAGGGACAATGTTTGGGGGTTAATAGAATTTGTGAGGATAGTCAATGGAAACAAAATTCAGGGAGCTTCCACGTCCTTCGTGGTCTACATCACTGAGAATGCTCATGTTAGAGATTGGGGGCTTGTCTCTCACCCAAGTACTTGACAAGCTGCCCACGGCACCAGTCTCTGAGCAATTTAGCCAAGTCACAGCCCCTCTCCAGGGGAATGTAGAACTTGCTCAAGACCAGTAGGTGTGGTGAGCCAAACAGGGCCAACTGTCCCCCGCCCAGTGCTGCGGCCTGTGCAGGCTGCCGCGCTGCTTTGAAGGCTCATCTCAAAGCACCAGCCCACCAGGTAATTGACATGGGTGGGTCTGCTGGATCAGCTGCTGCTGAAGTCAGAGGAACTTGGGAGTCTCGCACTCTCAGGCTGTGCATCCGTTACTCACCTCATTTTCAAAATCACCTGATTAGAATACACATTATTTCTGTGGTGCAGAAACACTTGGACTTGTGAAGCAGAACTTTGCTCTACAGCAGAGGCAAACTGCTGATGTGCGCCACGTGACGGCCACCTTTGAATCATCTGGTTGCAGCTGCAAATAGCTCCCCACCTCTTGCTAAACGTTTTCCTGTTCGTAGCAGCACGCCAGGGTGTTGAAAGACTTTCACAAGAGTTCTGGCCCATTTCCTTTATGGTCCTTCCCATATTTTATGGCTTGCTTTTGCTGATAAGAAATGCCTATGTGATGATACAGATTGAAACTGCATCAGAAGAAAGTCAAAGAGCTAAGTCTGGAGAGAGGCTTTTAAAATGAAAGCGTGGTTTAGCCTTTATGACTCCGGTATTCTTCCTTCTCTTCCCCTTAGGAGTTTGTTTGCAGGGTCTATCACTCAGAGTGAAGTAACCAAACCCTCTTATTTGTCTGGGTTGACCAAACCCGCTTATTTGCTAGTTGACAATTAGCAGTCCAGGTATAGTAAATAACCACTCCTCTCTTTGTCTCAGAAGAGAATTTTGAGACTATCTACATATTGCTCTTAAAAAATGATATATTGGGGGCAGTATATCTCATGGTCGCCCTACTTAGAGAGCACCCTGCTGCCTCCTTGGCTCTCAGCTGTTCTGAAAGCTCAGGTTTCCCCTGGTTTCCGCACAGTGAATTTACTCTGTAGTTCTGTAGATGCATCTTGACTTCCGCCGGGCCCGTGTGGGAAGGCAATCCCATCTATTTCAAAGCCATTCGTGGCTTAGTGACCAAAGTTGTTCATCCGGTTCCTTTAGAAAATCCCCCAGTGAACCTGGTCTTTCTTGGCTAGTTTTCAGCTGCTCCCCCAAACGCTCAAACCCTCCAAAATCTAGGCGAGGGGAGGAAGGATGGTCAAGAAGCAGTCAAGAAGAGTGAAGGCGCCGACTTCGGGTGTGTTCAGCGGAGCTTTGCAGCCTGCTTGCGCACGCTCTGGGACTGTGCTGCTCCCTCCAGGAAGCACTGTGAGGCCCCGTGCAGTGTGTGGGCCTGGTGCAGTTTTAGAATCCGATGTCCCCAGATTCCTTTAGGAACATTTCATCACAGAGGCCTCCTCTTGCAAGGCCCCAGGGAGCTGTTCCGTCTCCATGTTCCCTGCTCTTTCTCTTGCTCAGTCGTAATGAACCTTTCTTGGCTGTTCCAGCTGTCAGAGTTTAAAGTCCACTGGTGGATGCTGGATGGCTTTCTCTGCGCTAAACCGGACCAGTCAGTGGCAGTTACGATTCTCAGTGACCATGAGAAACTGGAGGGGAAGGCAAACCTTCCACAAGCCCGTCAGTGCCGCGGCAGCAGGGAGCGAGTCTGGCAGAGAAGGGTGGGGGGGAAAGCGAAGGTCCATTCTGTTCTGCTAAGACAGAATGCGGCTGTACTGGAGAGGTCACGGAGATCAAACCAAAAGGAAAAGCGGAGGCGCCACGCTGATTTCCCTCCTTGCAGATCCTGCCTATACTGTGCTATCGCAGTGGGCCCATTCCCGGGGGCCCATTCGGGGGAGTGTTAATAAACCCTTAGCAGGTGTCTATGTTAGACCCAGTGGCACTCAGGAGACTCTTGGACGAATATGACCTGATTCCTGACTTTAGGGAACTCTGAAATCAGTGGGAAGACCAGCAACAAACTGCCTTTTAGGAAATAGTCTCCCAGGGGAGAGAGAGACCCAGAACCTCCTGAAGGCACAGCGAGGCCCCTTGCCGAGGTGCTGGGAGCCAGCGAGCCTGGTACGAAGGCAGCTGAAGGCGCGTCCAGGGATAGTTCACAATGGCCAGTGTTGAGGAAACACAATGAATTCAGAGTAAGTGGGTCGGAAAAGTTTGAGGTGCTTTTTGGAGTTTCAGGGTGACATCCAGGAGAGAGATGCGCCACAGGTACAGATGTGGGAGTGCTCAGCTTATAAATTGTGATGGAGTCATGGGTGTGGCCGAGCTGACGCATTAATAAAATAATTAACTGTGATAACAATCTGTGAGCTAACTACGAGCTAATCCCGTTCTCTTCAGGACGAGCCTGTGAGATGCTGTGTTCAGTTGTCCCCATTTCCCAGAGGAGGAATTGGAGGCGGAGCAGTGGCAGCAGCTGCTGGGGGTGGCGCAGGCAGTTCAGAATGGGGCTGGGGACAAGGATAGGCTTGCAGGAGTGTGGCGGAGGCTGCTTGGCAGGTGCCGTACCAGGTGGGCAGAGCGTGGGTGGGTCTCTTGTGCCTAGTGCTATCCCGGAGTCCCTGCTGTGACTGCTGCCCCAGCTAACTGCCATGCTTGGCTGATGCCTCCTCTA
This sequence comes from Perodicticus potto, assembly GCA_963574655.1. NCBI lineage: Eukaryota > Metazoa > Chordata > Mammalia > Primates > Lorisidae > Perodicticus > Perodicticus potto. Next base: position 4,310 of record CAUYRH010126468.1, read on the forward strand.
AGGTAACCCTCCATCTTAAGAGGGCACAGGGTGTGCAGCCCAGGGACTGTGAGACTCCTTCCTTCAAATCTCCAGCAAAAGGAAGACAACTCTGTATCTGGTGTCATTACCTTTTCAGGCTCCCAAAGTTCAGTAAAGCCTGGCTATTTGGAGCCCACTCATCCACAAAGGCTGAGTGGGAATAGCACCTTCTCCAGGAAGCCCTCCAGACCCCCTTGGTGGGGAAAGTTTCTTTTTGTTAGTGCTTTGCTCAAGCAAATAACTTACCACATTTCATTTCCATGGTTGTCTGGGTATCTAGATGGACAGAACTATACTTTATCTATTGGGCCTTGCTATGGTAGGTCCTTAATAAATGGATTTGAATGAAAGAAAGCTTTGGGAAGCTTTTTTTTCTCCTAATTTTCCCTTTTATGGGTAAATTTGCAGCCAAACTCCCCTTTCAGTCTGTCTTTCTGATATTTCTTTGTTTCCTTTCTCTGAATCCCCGAGGTTCTTTATTTCTTTCCTGCTGCATCCAGTGGTCTGATGTAGATTAGAATTAGCTGTCTCTTTGTGTCTGGGGCCCCACTAGACTCTACGTCCTTCAGGCCTCTGCTCCTATTCATCTCTAAATGCCAAGTCCAGTGGCTGGTACTTAGTCGAAGTTAATAAGTGGCAGAGGGTGGGATGGAATTCCAGCCCCTCGGAGTGCTTCACTAAGTTTCCCCTGGTCCATCCCCCCACACACACACACCCCTTCATTCCCAGGCCAATCAGCTGCACCACTTCATCTCCCCTAATGAGGGGAGCAGGTGGCCCAGCCATGCTTGGAGGTCCCCTCTGTGTTTCCCCTTGGTCTGCCCAGCCACTGCTGATCCAGACCCAGGCTCACACATGATGTTGCGATGACATGGGCTTCGGCTTTGATCAGAGCTGAAAACTGCAGCTGAGACCTGAACTGGCTGATAAATTAGCAAAGGCTTATTTCAGCCAGTTGGGCCAGAGTTTGCAAATACGTGGTGCCAAGAGCTGTTGCCACAATTCTAAGTCAGGACTTTCTAAGCTATTCCTTAAAGAACTACGTGTCCCGGAGGAGGAACCTGGTGTGTTGCAGGTGTGGGATGGTATCTAAGGGGCTTCCTGTAACCAGGAGGAGGCGGCCAAGCTTCCCAGTGTGGCCTCCGTGCCAGCCCACTCGCCTTCTCTTAATAAAGTAGGAGGGGGTCACAGAAAAGAAAAGGCAGGAGAGGGCACGCGGTTGCTGCTGTTTCCAATGCAAACATTACGAGCACACTCATTAGGGTGACATTTTCAGTGGAAAGATGTATTTCTACTGGACACAATGCGAGAACTTTTTGCTCATGGAATTTTTACTTAACAATAGGGAAAAATTTGTTTTCGCACAGGCAGTTTTGGCTCTAGTCTGGGTTTGACAAGTGTTTCCCCAAATGCCACCAGGTCTGCGGTGTGCAGCTGCTATGGAAATTTCAGAACTCTCCACAGAACCCCAGATGTACTTAAAAATCGCTAAATCACATACTGAAATCGTGCTTGCTGTTGTTGCTAACAACACTTGAGTATTACAAAGCGAGCGGCCTCAGAGATGATGTCTGAGGAACTGTGAACATGCATCTGGCTGGTGGACTTTCTGAGCTTTCGTTTGGCATCACGGTGAAATACAAGCTGTCTGTGTGGCTGGTTTCACATCCCCGTCATTCTAAGTTTTACTTTCTGGGCCCAGGATGTTGATGTTTGGGTTTTCAGAAGAGCAAGGTGATACAGAATATGAAACTCACTTATCTTCATCTCATTTTTTTCTTCAAGTCTCGTCTCCGTCTCTAGCTCACGTCAAGAGCCACGGCCTTTCCCTTTGGCGTGATTTCTGGTTCACGTGTCCGAAGCATGTCGTGGAGATGGAAGAAGGATGTGCTTTCTACTCTAGCGCGACGGTGTCGCCAACTCTTTCTAGTGATGCTGCTCGCTGCAGGACCAAAAAGCAACTGATTGGCTTAAGGAGGAGGCTACACAGATTATGTCCCCTCCCCCAGACCTGGACCACACTGGGGACTTTCACGGGGCCTTGAAATTCTGACAAAAATGAGTCAGCTCTCTTCTGGCTGTAGTTTTTCAACCTTTCCCCCCCCCACTCGGGCTTGATTGTGATTTTCTCTTTCAGTTCTTTCTGGTTAATCTGAGTTTCCACAAGTAAAACTACCCTGCTCAATTGTACATTAATTTACATGCTGAAGATTTTCTTTTCAGAGGATGCTCTCTTGGCCTTTTCTACGACCACGTCCAGCAGGGAAAGACCGTGCTGACTTCTCAGTGTGTGTTCTGGGATTAACTGGTAATTCAGATCCCCCACTTTAAAGAGCCATAGTAACCCCCCCCAGATGTACTCATTAACTGGTCACCACAGCACAGTGATGGTAGCTCGGGCATCATGGGGGGTTAGGGCAAGACGTCTCCTCTCACTGTCCCCGGATGTGTGCCTGTTACCGCTGGGTACAGAGTGCGGCTGAAAAGCAGAGTGAGAATAACTTTTCATGTAAACTTTTCTAGATTTTTAGTGTTACACAGAATTTTGACTCAACTTTACTTGTTCCAGTCACCCAAATTTACATCACCTGTGGGATCTTTATTTAACACAGCTGTGCAAATCAGAGTCAGCTAGCTTTTGACAATTCAAGTAGGGGGTGGGAAGTCTAAGCTATTACAATTGTCCAGAGAGACAGAACCTATAAAATATAAAGAGATATATTCAGGGGATTTATTATCGGAGTGGCTCCCAAGATTATGGAGGCTGGGAAGTCCCCCCATCCACCATTGGCAAGCTGGAGAACCAGGAGAGTGGGAGGAGGGGGGTGTATTTTAGTTTAAGTCTGGAGATTGGGGTACAGCAGAGGTACTGGCATCAGAGGACAGGAGAAGACAGATGTCCCAGTCCAGGTAGAGAAATGAACTGATTCCTCAAGGGATTGGGTGATGCCACCCAAACTGATGGGTGAGGGCCGATCTTCCGTAGTCCAGTGATTGAGATGCTGGTCTGTTCTGGAAACACCCTCACCATGCCCCACAAATGCTGTTTTACTAACTCTCAGGGCATCCCTTGGCTTAGCCCATTGAATTAACACATACAATTAACCGTCACATCTAACTGGCTAAGTTGGGAGGTGGCAAAATCTGAAGTTATGAACAAAGTTCTTACCTTAAAGCTTAAGAAACCCTTTTTGTGAACTGCTGGTTACTGGGAAAACTGGAGTAGATTGATGATATTGAACATAACTTTGTATGCTCTGGATCCCTCTAAAAACTGTCCTGGTCTATGGTCTGTGAAATACTTTGATAAAATATTTAAAATATTTAAAATTTAAAACAATTTTTAAAGTGCGTGTGTGTGTGTGTGTGTGTGTATCTGGGGGTGGTTAGTGGTAATGGCATCATTTTCATTGGAATTTAAGAATAATTTTAAAACAAAATATTTTCTAATTTGGAACAAGAACTCCTTTCAAAGAGCCAAAGATTTTACTTCTTACATCAACCAACAACTGCATGCATTTATTAATGGACCGTCTTTAAGTGTTCTCACCACAAAAAATGAGAAATGAGGCAATACCAATGTTAGCTCGCTCAATTTAGCTATTTCACAATGATTACATATTTGAAATCTACAAATAAAATATAAATGTAAAATAAATATGATTTTTATTTGTCAGTTTAAAAAATAGAGCCTATAGTGATTTGCTCAGGTGAACTCCCTAATGGAATGCAGGTGAGACCAACTTGGGACGTATCACGTGATGCCTCTATGCCGAGGGGTCTCTGGTGTGTGGAGAAGCCCGTGCACCCCCCACTGTAAAACGCCTTTCCGGGAAGCAGACTCCTTTCCTGCTGTCTTACGCAGCACATTCTCCCATGTGCCTAACTTCATGAAACTTAAAATCGATTTGTCTTTTTCTTTTAGTGAAAAAGCAATAAGGCTTCTGAATTATATTCTTGAAGCCTTTATAGAATTACTCAGTAGAATGTTTCTTTTTAATGCTAAAGTAATTCTAATTCTTTTAGCCTTTCTTCATAGCTCTCTATCTCTTCTCTTTTAACCACTTCCGTTGATGGAAATTACGCTATATCTCAGTTATTAGATCTGCCTGTGACCACAAACCCAGAGCCCAGGGGGCTGCACTGCTTTCCTAAGCCTCTTCATGAGCTGTCTCAGCTCTCCTGTGACCACACTGTGCATCTATTATGAGTGGTGGAGCTGGGAATAAATGTGGGCTTTGGAATTGGGTTTAATTCATCCGTCCGTCCGTCCGTCCGTCCATCCATCCATCCATCCATCCATCCATCCATCCATCCATCCATCCAACAAATGCTTATTGAACACTAAGTGCAAGATATAATAATGGGCCTTATTGTTAGGGAGCATGCAATAGACCAGAACATATTATGACTATAGTATATAAATTACATCATAGCTTATAACTCTAATTTAAATATAACCAAAACAGACATTCTACATTGTAAGTGCAATGAATTATAGTGGGAGAGAATAATGAGTTGGGATGTCCACTCTAGATAGCACAGCCATGGAAGTCCTTTCTAAACATTACAGAGTTTTGAGGCCAGGGATTAAAAACTATCTCTATGGTTAGTGTGGGAGAATGTAACAGCGAGGGTCGGGATATTTCCCCACAGTGACCCAGTGAGATGAGGCCGGAGCCCTGAACGTTCTCTAAACTGCATACGTGCCAGTAATTTATCCAGTGCAGGGCAGGTGATGGATAAGGAGGGTGGGACCCTGGTGTTTCAGACGTCTAGATGCCCTGATTAGAGTGCAGTTCTGGATCCAGGCTGCGGCAGCGGCTTTGAGAGCCCAGTTCAGGGATGGTGCTGGGGGGCGCCTGCTTTCCTCCCCACTGAGGGCCTAGGGCAGGGAGGGGAAGGGCCCAGAAACAGGGTAGGGTGCGTCAGGACCCTCAGGGGCCTGCCCACCATGTGTACACACTGCGATTACTGTTGGAAGCATAGGCCGAGGGGTCGCTTACAGGAAGACCCAGGGGACTGTCATTGCCCATCTTCTTCCCGTGGTTCTCTGGTCTCTCTCACCTCAGATCCTGTGTCCACCCCTGGGGGACGTTCTGTTGCCTGTCTCCTCTGGCCAGATGAGGACTCTCCTGGCTGAATGGGGCTCTGGCACTTTTAAGCTCCCCCAAAGACTGTGTCCCCTCAATTGGAGCCTAAAAGTGCCTGTCCTTGGAAGTTTCACTGATAGGTTAATTCAAATTTCTAAGGAAAACTTAGATTTTGAGTGACAGGTGCCAAGTTGAAAAATCTAAGTGTCTTAGTGTGTCCTTGCCCCTAATCGCCGAGCCACACGCTCATGCCAGTGTGAACTGTCACCTTCTACACGGGGCTACCCGGAGAGTGAGGAGGGGCGGCTCCGGGCAGCTGTGCAGTGACGCCGGGTCTGGGGCGCGTCTCACTTGCTTCCTGCCATGTGCATTCCCAGCTCCCGCCCCTCCTCTTTCCATCCCGGCCTTTCAATTCCACCTGCGCCCTGGACCCCAGGCAGCTGTGCCTGCAGGGGAGCTGCAGGTGTGTGCAGGCAAAGCCACCTCCTCTTCCCACCGGCTCTGTCCTCGTGGGATGTGTTTGCATTGTCTGGGTCTTCCCTTTGACTGCCTGAGACAGTGTTGGAGTTCATGGCAGGAACATCACCTTCCTCAGAAAGACATAATTTGGGTGCAGAGCCTTGTGTGAGATGGTCTACACGGGTGGCATCGGGGAGCGCCTTGGATATGATTTTGTGACTGGTCTCGTGTCCTGGTGGAGAAGAGCTGCTGGTTCTGGTGATGCCCCTCTTTATGACCCAGGACCCTGAGCCACCTGCCATCCTGTTCCGGTGGCTTTGGAAGCTAATTAACGATGGTGAGAGCTGTCCTTAGCCTTGAGGCTGCTGGACGACAGTGGGAGAGGAGTGCTTTGGTCTAGGACGGCGACAGCTGAGCGAGTTGTCCTAAGAACAGACTCAGGTGACTTTAGTTGGGGGAAGTGGCGGTGCGTGGTCCGTGGTGCTGCCTTCGGGTCACCTGGTGAAATCCTGTGACAGCCTCGTGGGCAGGTGGCAGGCCTTCCTTCTGTGCCAGGGTATGGTCTGCACCTGGGCAAGGGGGGCGGGGCAGAGCTGAGCTTCCGGCCTGGGTCTGGAGCAGTGTTCTCAACCTTCCTAATGCCGCGGTCCTTTAATCCAGTTCCTGTGGGTTGAGACCCACAGGAGGGAAGGACCCAGCTGCCCAGGGTTCCTCCTGTGGGCTGAGGGGAGAAGCCTGGGGAAGACAAGTACTGAGGACCGGTGAGTGGACAGTACAAGCAAGAGCTTACTGGGCATGCCTCTTCAGGGAGTGCACCAGTTCTCACTGCGCAGAATGGCACACGGGCACCCATGCAGAGGCCAGGAGCCCATTGCCTGGGGGCACGGGGCCTCTCAGGAGCTCTTTCCAAAGTTGTTAAATGCAACAGGTGGTGGTCCTAGAAACAAAGTCTGTGAGACTAGTTACCAGCCCAGCAGGTAACTGTGATTCACCGGCTCTGCACAATACACCTCACATTTTTAGGTACAGAACAACATGAATAAAACCAATGTAGCAAAGACTCTCTGAAATGTCTTCTGAGACCCTGAGCTGTACACTGTAATGGATTTAGAGGTGGAAGTTGGAATGAAGACGCATATTTATTCACTCAGCACTTTATAGAGAGCTCTGGTGTTGTAGGCGGGATCTCTGGATAGTTGACATGTTACCTTCTCTGGTGAAACCAGAAAATGCACATTTTCTTGAGCATCCTGCCTTTGACTCTATTTTAAGAGATGTGTTCCCTAAGGGGAGAGGGAGATGAGAGGATGGGTGGAGGGAGGGTAATTGGTGGGACCACACCTGTGGTGCATTTTACAAGGGTACAAGTTCAATCTACCAAGTGTAGAATATAAATGTCTTAACACATTAACTAAGAAAATGCGGTGAAGGCTGTGTTAACCAGTCTGATGGAAGTATTTCAAATTGTATATAAAACCAGCACATTGTACCCCATAATTGCATTAACGTACACAGCTATGATTTAAAAAAGAAAGAGATGTGTTCCCCAATCATTCTACTTCTCTCTCTACATCGTTATTTGCAGGGTTTTGTGCTTTTCTTTCCTGGAAACCATTTCATCTCACCAGGATTTTCCCTAGTGCCCCTCAGGTATAGAATAATTGCTGGCTGCCACTTACTCTTTTATTAAGGAATATTCCAGGTTTATTTTAAAAGCATTTCTCTTTATAAGGCTGACACAACAGAAAGGCTTTCACAGTGACCAGGCTGAGTGAGAGGTGTACCAAGCTGAGGGGCTTCCTTACTTGTAGATAAAAGAGGTGACCTTGGAAGGGGCCCAGCTGCGGCTCACTGGACAGGGAAGAAGGGTGCTGACCTTTGGAAGGACTTACTAGGAACAATGGCAGTCATGTTTTGTTTTAGGTGCTGGTTAAATGGTATAGCACTGAGCCTGGTGGCCCAGCCTTTAATTAGAAGAAAATCATGAAAGTGGGTGTGTGTTTCCCTAGGTTGCCAATTCTTAAATTTTGGAAATGGGGAAAGTAGATCAAGGATGTGAAGAGGGCAAGTAGAGAGCACATCATTCATTCCATTCATTCATTCTATTTAAAAGATTTGTCTGCTTATTATTTAGGTGACATTGAGAAGAAATCACAGTTTGGATATTTGCACATCTTTCACTGCATCCCATGGTGTGGTAAGGAGCAGCAGTGTGGCCTGGGGGGGCCAGGCGGTGGCTGTAATCCTTGTTGACCTTGGTCAGAAGTCTCCAGAGCAGTGGTTCTCAACCTTCCTAATGCTGCGACCCTTTAATACAGTTCCTCATGTTGTGGTGACCCCCAACCTTAAAATTGTTTTCATCATGAAGTAGCAACGAAAATAATTTTATGGTTGGGGGTCACTACAACATAAGGAACTGTATTAAAAGGTTGTGGCATTAGGAAGGTAGAGAACCACTGGTCTAGGGCCTCAGGCTTCCTGCCTGCATGCTGCTCACTCAGGTGGGAGAAAGGTGGGTGTCACACGATGACACAAATAAAACACACAGAACTGCTGTGGGTGAGTCCTTTCGAAGGCCAGACCACGGTGAGCTGGGAGGCTGCCATGGGACCTGGTCGGGAGGGCAAGAAAGCCTCCAGGAGAAAGTGGTGCTGAGCAGGGAGCCGGAACGCGGTTGGGAGCCGGTGCAGACAGAGGGAGCAAGAGGTGACCTCAGCCGAGGGAATAGCACCGGTGAACGTCCTGTGGTCCCAGGGGTGGCAGGAGTGAGGGATTGACTGCAAGGCCAGTGTTTCTGGAGGGCAGAAAGCGAATGGCAAGGACCAGGACATGCAGGGTCCTGTAGGCCAAGTTCAGAAGTCATGTCTTGTTTTAGGAACAATGGAAAGCCAGTGACAGGCTTCAGGCGACATGTTTAAGTGCCCGTGATTGAGGGCCTGTGTGTGCATGTGGGTGCTTGTGTGTGTGCCTCTGAATGCCTATGTGTCCCTGTGTACATGTCTGTGTGTGCCTGTGTGTACATGCCTGTGTGTCCCTGTGTACATGCCTGTGTGTACATGCCTGTGTGTACATGTCTGTGTGTGCATGCCTGTGTGTGTCACTGTGTACATGTCTGTGTGTGCCTACCTGTGTGTACATGCCTGTGTGTGTCCCTGTGTACATGTCTGTGTGTACATGCCTGTGTGTGTCCCTGTGTACATGTCTGTGTGTGCCTGTGTGTACATGCCTGTGTGTGTCCCTGTGTATATGCCTGTGTGTGCCTGTGTGTGTGTACCTGTGTGTACATGCATGGGCATGGATGCCCGTGTGTACATGTGTGTGTACACTCATGCGTATATGCCCGTGCATGCCTGCCTGCCCATGTGGGTAGGTCAGGGTGTGAGTGGTGTTGTGTGTGGGGCTGGAGGCAGGTTTGGGAGGATCACTGTGGCTCCAGGTAAGAGAGAGCCAGGGAGATGCCAGGAGGGTCTGCAGGTATCCACACTGCATAGGGTGGCACAGAAATTGCAGAGAAGGGCATGCATTTGGAAGCAGTCTGGAGTAAGCTAAGATTTACTGACAGTTGGAATGTGGCAGCCAGATAGGGTGAAGGTTTGTAAAGAGTGGCCCGTGGGCTCTGATCCCATGAATGTACAAATTTGGGCCATCCCGAGACAGCCAGGGAGGGCTGGAGGAGGACAGGAATTAGGAGGGCAGAGCGGGAGTTTGGGTTCGTTTCAGGAGTTTGCTGAGATGTACTCATGGAGATGACATGGGCTTGAGCCTCTAGCCTCTCCCACACTAAGCGGCTCTAAGAAGGTCTGTGAAAGCAGGAAGCCAGGCCAGGCCAGTGACACAGTCAGCAGACAGAGAATGAGAGGGTTTCCTAGTGGAAACAGACCTTGAAAGAGAAGCTAAGTGAGAAGATGGAGAAGAACCTTCCGTCGGGTGTAGGGATGCTGAGGTCTTTGTAATTTCCCATTATACTAGGATTTTGTACAATATAATTTACAGGTTGTATCAGAAAAGGTTGCTTACATTGGAGGCAGGATTAAATACGACACTCTTAGCAAAGTGCCGGTGTGTTGAAAACACTCAAGTCTAGAGGACTGTCTCTAACTTTGTTTAAGAAGGAGCTTTTGTGACAGGTTTCTGTTTGGTGTGGGCGCCCTTGGCACTGGCCGTGTCCTGGGCTGGATGACTCCCATGTGTCGCAGGAGTATAGCAGCACCTGGGCCTTCACCCATGGGGTGCACACACATGGGTGCCCCCCACCAAGGTGTGACAACAAAAAATGACATTGTTACATGTTTCCTGGGGGACAAACTTGCCTCTCCTAAGATCTACTTGTTTAAATAAAATAATTTTTAGAAGTAAAATTGATAGGTTAACATATATATTTTTACTTTTATAAATAAATGGGTACAAGGGGATGATACCCTTGGAATGTTTATTATGTCACAAACATAAGTCACAGGCTATGGGGAAAATTATTGACTTAGTACCTGAACATCTTAGTTCTACCAAATATGTAGTCACTTTGAGAAACAAAGCTGAGATTATGGAAAGGTTGACTCTAAATGTTTTTGAATTCTTCCAGAAAAATGAAAGCATATAATTCATGCCGTGCAGTAGAGAGAAGCTGGTTCTCCCTTGGGGTGGCCCAGTCCACACCTGGGGACACAGTCTGCCAACCCACTCCTCAGTCTGGAGCTTAGGCTTTGCAGCAAACTTCTGTTATTATTTATGAGGAGACTTAATGCCCTTTGGTATAAAAAAATAAATCTAAATGAACATCACCAACAGGATGGCACCATATCTCCCAACACATACAATCTCCTTTTTTGGGTTGGCAAAGTTTGCAAAATAAATCTCATCCAATGCCACACACCGACCACAGTATTTATCTCTGAGGCCCTGTGCTATTGAAATTCTTAAGGCCTTGTAGCTGACTTCAGCAAACAAATTTAACAACCTTGTTAAAACCAAATAGTTTTATAGAGATGCTGCAACTTCTTTTTTAAGTTATAACAGGACAGACTTAGGAAGGCAGACAATAAAAGCCCTGTGGTTGCTCATATGCTGTGCAGCACCACAGAGCAGACCATGGCACTAACGTAAGCGGCGGCCAAGGTGACTCGGGTTTTAGAATTCAGAGCTCCTTTCTCTCTGCTTCCCTGTTGAAATGCCAGAACAAAGGGCATTTCAATTTCCTGTTACATCACACAGTTTTGCAGGGACATGTGTTTAATGATTTTTTTTTTAACCTAAATGAACTGTAACAAGAATTTTCCTAAGAGGCTGTGGTGGGATACTGTGAGAAGGGGTGCAGGCTTTTCCCCGAGGACCAGCTGGCTGGATTTGTTTCCAGGGAAGCTGTTCACTGGGATGGGAGCTGTAGACTTTCCATGTGGCGGCTCCTAAGCAATGACAGATCACCCCTGTTTGGATCCCCATTACAGGCAGATGCTCAATAAATATTTGATGATTTTAAAAAAATTACTTGAAAACCCTGAAGAGCTCCACAATGAAGGGACTTAACACATGGGAAGTTTCTCTACAAGAAATTCCCATCAGCAGACCAAACAGACTTTCCCTTTAAATAAGCTGAAGGCCTTAACCCCGGCAATGCACAGCTATTGCTTTTTTTGAAAAACCACTTTACATGTTGCCAACATCTTTCTGTGCTGTCGTTCCAGCTGCTAAACCATAGCAAAAGCAGCGGTGGTGACAATCTCCTTGTTCTTGGGAGACTAGTCAGGGGGTTAGGCGGGGACAGGCTCTTTTTTGAAAGACCACTGAATACAATGGGCCAGGTCCTTTGTGAGAAACTCCCTCAGGGTGCCATCTTTCAGAGCAAAACCTTCTCCTACCCTGGCTCCCCTGGTCCTCAGACTATAGGCTTCCAAGGGTCCCTAACTTGCCCATGGGTCTGGGGGAGTGGGTGAGGGCAGGCAGGAGGAGAGAGGGCAGTGGAGGCTGAGCTCAGAGTTGCCCATGGATCCCTGTTAAGTATTTAAAAATTTACCTGTTTTCTTCCTAAAATATACTGTATGGCGTATTTTGATGTCCACACTCTGGAATCACTGCTAAGTAACTACGACCAGCGCCACACAAAGACAGCTGACCCCAGGTAGGGGCCGGGACCTCCACGTGTCCTTCTCAATGGCCTTATTATCCTCCCAGTGACGTGGACTGCTATGTGGGGGCTTTCTGGCATCTCCTTCCACATCCGCTCAGTTGCGACTTCCGATTCTCCAACCTCCCTCCTCCCAGCTGTCCCCCACTGAGCCTTCACTGGCCTTTTAGTGGCTGGCCTGGATGGACGGCCTGGGTGTGGGTGGATGGCCTGTCGGGTGTCCTCCACATTCCTAGGCCTTGTCCTGCTCCCAGATGTGGACTCTGTGGGCCAGAGGTGTCCTACACCTGGAAAACAGCAATGGTCAGGGTACACCATTGGCCAGATCCTTTGAGGAGGGCCGGGCAAGGTGGGCTCAGCCCAGAGCTCGTCCCCCCATCATCCTGGAGTGTGCCAGGGTCCTCACCCCCTGTTGGGGCTCACAGGGAACTCTGCTTGTTCCTCAGGCCTGGCCCTGGAGCCCAGAGCTGGCTGGGCCTGAAGGAATTAGAAGATGCAGTTGAGTCCTGGGACCTCACATTTCCCTCCCGGTAATGGGGCATATATACTGTTCTGGAACTTCAGGTCTTCCAGGGCTTTGTTCCTCTGACTTTGAACCTCCTTGAAAGGGTTTCTGGCCTGAATTTGCTCGGGAGCTCCGTATATGGCCCCCACTGTGTTCTCTAGGCACACCATGGTGTCAGAAGGGGGAGGTTGGCTGCAGCCTAACAATTGCATGTCCTATGCCTTCCCCTGCCTAGCCGATGTTATTCAAGGGGTATTTTAGCTGAACAGATTTGCTAGCCCCTGCTGGGTTTCCTCGGGAGTCCTTGACTCCTCTGAGCACAGTAACATGAGCCACTGCTCCTGACCAACACCACCTGCTTTCTCAGCTCTAAATCCTGAGACTCTTTGATTCTGAAAGGGGATTCCCTTATAAGGAGTTTGCCTAGGGAAAGTGAGTTCTGACTGTCCAGGGAACTAAGTAGTTTCCTGGGCGGTTTGTGCCCACTTTGTGAGCACACGAGTTAGCTCCCTAGGGGTGGAGGCCTGTTCTTGGGTGTATAGGGCGTGTACCCTCCCCGAGGCTAGCCCCGAGAGTGGGCTGCTGATGGAGAGGGACCTTGGAGGCCTATAGTGTGACTGAAGTCTACAGACCTAGGAGTCGGGTTGATTTAAGAAGGTGTGATTCGAAGTTGTGTTCTACATCAGCGCTTGTCACTCCTGAAAGGGGCAGAGGCTCTTGTGCTGGTTGGCCCCTCTCCCTGAAGGGCTTTCTGCCCATTTCACAGGAGGCCTTTCTTGATTGCTGTGGCTGGACATGACTTTTTTCCTGTTTGAAGGCCCAGAGTGGGTTTCCCATTCCTCAGCCCTTTGGAAGGACAAGCAGTCCTGGTCTGAGAGGCTGGCCTGATCAGCAAGTACTGTATTAGATATAGGTAATTAGGTAACCTCATTCCCATCTCTGATCTGAGTTCCTGGAACTTAGGCCCTTGGTCCAGGCTTCAGTAATAGTGGCATCAGAAGACCTCTGAGCCTCGTCTGTGCTGGACTTGAGTGAGGGGACTGGGACTCTGGCTCGGCATCTGCATGAGCAGAGGACCAAACACACTTTGTGGTGCGTTCTCAGGGAGGAGAGGCCAACCTTCCTGGAGCTTCACTGCTGTGGGAACTGGAGGAAAGAAGCCGAGATCGGGGCAGGCAAGTCCCGACACCCAGAGGGTGGGCACCAGCCTAGCCCTGACCTCGGTATCACCTGCCTCTCTGCTGTGGCTCTGAGACAGTGGGTACCAGCCTGTATACTTTGGACACTCCATCCCCTGCCTTGTTTGGTCTGCCCCCTCTTCACTTCTCACCCCCTCTTTATTTATTAAACTTTTTTTGAGCAGGAGCAGGCATCTCAAGGCTGAGCTCTCAGCCCTGGAGTCAGAGAGGCCTGCTGCACTGTCTGGGCCCACAGCTGACCAGGTGGGTATCCTTGGGCTTCATTCCTAGGAAAGGGGGATTGACACGATGACCCCCTTTGGCTGGTAGGTAACCGCCAGGCATGTGGTACACACTAACTAAATGGCAGTGACTGCTGTCGGGCTGTGAGCAGGGCAGCACCTGTCCTCCCCGTCGAGCACAGCTCCAACCCCGTCACTAAGATCCTGCCTGTGTCCAAGCCTCTGCTCACACCCACAGCTGGACTCAGTTTCACGTCCCACCTTGACTTCAGGAGAGATAATTTCAAGAACTGAATTAGACCTGGATAGACTAAACAATCTGTGTGTGTATGTGTGGGGAAGAACTCAATTAGGAAAATCAGGAGCTAAATTACAACGACAACTTCTCAGCTGCTTCGTTTGTGTCCTTTTTGAACTTGCTAAAGGGAGGGGGTGTCTTCACAGGCTGTCCCGTGACTGTTACCACTGTCCCTATTTTAATATTGCTATTTGTGTAGGAGAGACATGAGGCTGTGAGGCACTCACAGCAGAATGAAGGAAGGTGGGAAGGAATGAACGATGCTGTGCTTGGGGTACACGACCCAGTAATTTTGAGGTGGTTAACACCCCAGCCATCTTCTCCTTTGCCACTTAGGGTTGGCTTTCTGCTATTGTCCAACATTTATATTTCTTTCCATTTTAACCATCTTGTCGCTGAAGCTTTATTTCTTGTATGTCACTGCTTTTCCTATCAATGTTGAGAGTGAGTTTTGGGATGTGGCTCTTTGGCTGGAATTTGAGGGTGGAGAGGAATCAAGTTGTGTATTTTCTGACTTATAGCACAGTGATGACTTTCCTCCACTGCCAGCCTGGGTGGATTTAATGACTGACCGAGGGGGAAGTAACTCATTTTTCCCTGCCATCCCGGCTCCTTCCCCTGCTCCTTTTTCTCTTGTGCTCCCTTTTCCTGCTAAGTTCTTATTATGATTTTTCTCTGTCAAGGGCATTTCTCATGATTAAGTGCTTCTATCTGGCTCTCCCCAACATAGCCGTTTGGATAGATTTAGGACAGATAAAGATGCTAAAAATAGCCTGGTTTTTCATTCCTCTAAACAGGAAACCGAAGAAGATTTTTAACTAATGGCACTCAACTTATTTCAATTACTGTAAAGTTCTCTAGCTTTTAGTTCTTTAGTTCTCTAAATGTCCAGATCTTCTTGATATTAAAGAAAACATGGACATTTTGAGTGAACTACCAAGTCCTACCTAATTGTTTCTATTTACAGAGACTGATGATAGCGGGCCATTGGGAAAACATACAAGGAAAAAAAAAAGACCTATAACCCCAAGACTAGCACCTGAGTCTGTAGGAAATAGGTGATACAGTTAATGAGAATTTCTTGCTTCAGGCTAGTTTCATTTTGGGTGAAGTACTTGAAGTTCCTCTCCTAATCTAACTACAGTTGCAGGTGGGGCCAAACTTGATGGAGAACCTTTACTAACAGTTCCACCACCTTGGGTTCCTCTCAGTAACCACCAGGCCTACCTGGAAGTGCAACTCTAGGTCATGTGGAAGTGAAAACTGCAGTGGTGACCACCCCAGGTCTATTCTGGGGATTCTTACTTGGCTCTCTTCACCTATCTGAAGGGCGGGCTGAACATATTGAGTACCTTTCTTTGAAGAACTCAACAGGCCTTTGTTCATAGCCTCATGCTTCTTTTTTTGTCCTCATAGGCTCTATTGGCATTAGAAGTGGAAATATTTTCAACCTCAGGTGTCCATAACTGGCACTTTGTTCCAAGTTCTATGATTGTTGGCGGAATGTCACTGACTCCTGGTCTTATTGCCAGAATGCACTCTGAGTCTTAAGATCTGAGCCCAGGGACTTGTGATCTGGTGGGACAGGGCCCTGGCTCAGATCTTACTTGCATTCCTGCAATACATAGTAACCACTGCCTTCTTTTTCCCCTGTCCATCAGCAGGTGCAGATGCAGGTGAATAGCTATAAGGAGAATCAAGCTCCTGTTTTATCCAATTCTATTTTAAAAAAAATCTCTTCTGAGGCTCAGTTGCATGATAGTGCAGAATTTGAGGAAAACCAAGCATAACTTGTATAAACTGCTTCAATCACTTGAAATACAAATGTGATAATATAATTTTTATATTTGCTATTAATTTATTACACATTCATATGCTTCCATGTATCTGTATTTTGAGGGGATTCTCTAAAATATATGTAAACTTTCAAAGGAGGAGTTATACTTGGTCTAAAAGTTCAGTCAATTATGCCTCTAAATGTCAGCCATGAAGAGAGCCAAAGGTATTCAGTAGCCACCATTGCAGTTGTTCCTTCCTACCACATGGTGTCACTGTTGAAGATTAGTCTTGCGCAGCCCTCCAACATATGTGGATGTGCGTCCGTGTGTGTTGATGCCCTGCACAAAATGAGATTATGTTCACGGATGGCCTCCAGCTGTTCTCACAGTTCACACAGACAGGCTTGGCCTAGTATTCCCTGGAGTAGGGCACAATGTCTCAGTGGTTATGTTCGGAGGAACTATCAGCACAAGCCACTCTGGAGGCAGCCCTTCCCAGCAAGTCTGTGGGCCTTGTCAACAAATACATTCTCAAGGCCTTCCTGGTGAATTCCTCTTTGGGACCTTAGGGCAAAACCACTATTCTTCCTGATAGATTTTTAATTTTGACTGTCTGGATCTGTCTTTTTATCTTAGAAGGCTTTGTTTTCTTTTATAAACTTTTCAATAACATCTTCGTTGGCCAGTTTTTCATACCAAGAAGGGACGATATGTGTGCTTTTAGTCAAACATAAAACATTCACCAGATCTGAAAGGAGACCCTCCAGTGCCCTTCATTGAACAAATAAAATGTGTTTTGAGGTGATTTGACATATCTATTCTGACAAAGGAGTGCATTCAAGTGTGGCTGCAGTGATGGGTGGTGGTTTGGGTGGGCAAATAGTTTTTGGCATTCAGCCATAGAAGATTTAAAACCATACAGGTAATGGTTTGAATATAGCATTGATCTGCAGGCTATGGAAGCCTTAATCTTTCTACAAACTGTTTGACAAAAGAAAGTCTCACTAGTTATTTGCTGGAAAACTGGCATATATTTCTAAAATTACAAAATTGTTTTCTAAAATTTAAGTAGGCTGAGTGCGGTGGCTCATGGTTGTAATCTCAGCACTTGGAGAGGAGAAGGCAAGAAAATTGCTTCAGCTCAGGAGTTTGAGACCAGCCTGAGGCAAGATACTGTTTCTACCAGAAAAACAAAAAGCAAAAAACAATCAACTCAGTCCATCATTGAAAGTTTGCAGGGATTATTTTTTTAAAATGATTTTTAAATTTCTAATATTACAATGTAGCCTAGGTTAAAAATAATTTTTTAAAAGGGTTCCAGTGATGACTTTTATATAGAACAAATAAAGGCCCATCAAATTTTTATTTTGCCATTAATAAAAGAACCAATAAGATGCTACAATCAGCTTAAAAGAGAACTTAAAGCACGCTCATACAAAGGCAATCAAGAACGCTGCAGTCAATTTACAAAAAGATGCAAAATCAGTCAATATCCACAGAGAAACAATCAATTGCACCACCAGCAAACACAATTAGTATTTCTGTGAACAGAAATTTCATTTGCATTACTCTCAGTTTTCTACAAGTTATAGTTATAAAATAGCTTAAAGACAATGAAAAGTGATAACCTGGAAGGATGAAGTAGATAAAGACATAATCTTTTTTTTCCATTTCAAAGTCCTGGACAACTTTTATAAATATTTGTCTGATTCTAAGTTCAGAAAAGGAGTGATGGGTAGCTAATGGGATAGCTTATCAATGATAACAATTGATTCTGGTGCCCACACTTTGTATTTCTGATATGCTAGTTTCAGATTACCCCGATCACTCTCTTGTTACACTCTTCATAGTCCTCGTTTTCTGTAGGGTGTGCTAGGCTGGGAGGTGAGGGTTGTATTCCCTGTGGTATGATTTATTGTTTGCTGTACTTTTCACAGAGTTAAGTCAATCTTTCTGTGCCTTAGTGTTCTCCCTGGAAAATGGGGATAATATTTACCCTGTGAACCTCACTGTATCATTGCTTGGCAGATTAATGAGAGGATGTTCAGTGGTGAGTCAAGAGGGACATGGCTCCCTCAGGCCTTATGTGGAGCTCACATTCACAAACCCTGCCACCTGCTCTGCCGTCACCTTGGAATTAACAAGGCCACAGTTCACTCCTGCTTCCCACACCCCTTCCTCAAAACTTGGTTTCCTTATCTTATTTATTTCACTTAATGACACCACCATTCACTCAGTTCCTTCATCTACAAATCCAGGGTTCATCTTTGATGGACCATTTTATTTACCCCTCTCAGAAACACTAAGTCTGATTAGGTGAACTTTCAAATCATCTTTCCAATCTAATCACTCTTACCATTTCCAAATTTTCAATGTTACTACCCTGGACTAAGTCGATGCCACTCTTTTCTGGATTGTTGTCATTGAATCTTAAGTTGGTCTTTTTACATTCATTCTTTCTCACCTAAATTCCTTTCCCTGAGTGACCTTTTAAAAAAGGTATATCAGAGCATATTACTACTGTGCTTAGAACCCTCCAGTGGATTTATGCACATATTGCATTAATAATAAGAATCTAACAACCCCCTCAACCCACCCTGCCTGCTGTCTAACTCCTGGTTCCAGCCACGCTGGTCTTCCTGTTTTTGGGTCATGCTCTGTCCTGCTACAGGGGCTTTGCATTTGCTGTGCTGAGAAAACTCCTTCTTCAGATTCAGATCCAATGTCACCTTTTCAAAGAGGCCTGCCTTGATTGGTCCTAAGGATTCATTGGTACTTTTGTCTGGCTCTCTGCCCTTACATGCACATCTCTGTGTCTGTCCTCTTTGTTCCTCTCCACGTCTTAGCACTTGGCCTTCTCTTTTCCGTCTCCCACTGCATTATTACCTGTCTTTCTCTCTGATTCTCCTCTTATTTCACAGACTATGCAAAGCACATCTTGTGCTATCACATTGTGTGGACTTCTTTGAAATAACTTTGCCCCTTCTTAATTTTAAAGGCAATGAGTAAAAGTTTTCATATTTATTTGTCTCTGAAAATCTATGCACATCCAACCAAAATAACTTGATTTTAACATGTCTATAGTTCTCACTGCCTGTGCCTGTGCCTGTGTCCGGTTCTTAGTGGAAAACCAGGACCAACAACAAAGAGGCTCCTTATTGCTATTCTAGACACAGGCACTTGTTCTTATCCTTCAAGTAAGAAATTCTAGAATAGTAAATTTCTATCGTTAGTGGAAGAATGGAATGTTCCATGAAAATGGGCTGCAAGTTACCTTTCATGGGTTCTTTAATTTGGCCCATTTCCCTTTGCTAGTCATTGTACTGAATGGCTTTCTTCTGCATAATTTGGTTTGCTCCCCCAGGAAGGTAAAGAAAAAAAAACTTTTCATAATACACATTAATTTTAGAATCCTTAGATAATTAGGAAAACCGGGTGAGATAAATATAGAAGTCATTAAAAATTTTGTAGGAAAGTTAGACTTCGGAAAAACTATATACTTGGATGTTTCTTCCCAGCCATAAAATGATTGGCTGCAGCACAGCAAACAACCAAAAATGAAAATGGACAGTAAAGAAAGAGGATGTGTGTTAATGTGTGTAATGGGCAAAGTCACTTCGTGATGTCTAAAAAACACGCTCTTGCTTACAATTTCTGTAGGCTGCTACTTGTAGCGGGAGATGTGTAAGTCCTTACCAGAGAATCTGGCCCTCATGACATTACAAAATGTGAAAATGGTTTTCATTCAGTCGAAATTGATAAATGAGTCTGCTGTGTGGTTTGGCTTGGTTTGCACTGACTGTGCTGGATACCACAGTGCTGGGCTTGCCTTATGTATGGAATGGGCCCTTTGCACTGCTCCAATACCAAACATTTTATCTGTCAATCTAATCTTGGATGTTAGGAATTTCTCCATATGCATCACAAGATAGTCTTTATAAGAATTTTACAGTTTGACTAAAAATACAGTGCTTAGAGATAGTTTTAAAAGTATTTTATGTTTTTTTCCTGTATCTTACTGTATTTTGTCATTGGATTTTGCTTTGGTATCGTTTTCTGTCTAACTTGTGTTTCTTCCTGTATCACTCAGTACCTGCCTGCTCTTGTGTAATGGTTTGAATGCAAATTTGGCCCCCTCCCCGGCCTGTGAATGCCTAGAGCAGCAGTTCTCAACCTGTGGGTCGTGATCCACAGGAACTGTATTAAAGGCTCATGGCATTAGGAAGGTTGAGAAACACTGGCCTACAGGATATGGAGTGGGTCTCCCTCACCTCTGTATCTTTGGTGCCTTGCTCAGGATCAAGAGTAGAAAAATCTTGGGGTAAATGTTGCAGGTTTTTTTTTTTTTGGCCGGGGCTGGGTTTGAACCTACCACCTCTGGTATATGGGGCCGGTGCCCTATTCCTTGAGCCATAGGCACCACCCAGGTAAATGTTTACTGAATAAAGATAGTGCTTGAGGATGCCTCCATGCCCTGAGTCTCTACATAACAAACTGCCAACTAACTTAGCCTGCAAGCCAAATGACCTTAGGAATATACCTTTGTAACAATAGTTGAGTCTCAGCCAATCACAGCAGTCAAGCTTTAGTCAGTCAGGTGACCAACTGATCAGATTGTGTTCAAATATAGAATATGCTGAGCTGTAACCCCTCAAGCTAGTGCTGTGCCCCACTCCTGTCTTCTGTCTATAAAGGCCACCCAACCATGTTGCAAAGTGGAGGTCTCTGAACCTCTCCTGGCTCTGACAGCTGCCCAGTTCACGAATTGTTCTTTATTCAATTAAACACTGTTAAATTTCATTCATCTAAAGTTGCTCTTGTAACAAGACTGTTGCTATGAATAATGTGTACAGGTGTTGCCACTGGCTTTGCTGTGTGTTTTGTCTTGGGGCATTTAACAACTCAAGCCTTTCAGAAAGATAAACGATTTTTGAGATCTGGGCTCCGGGGCCTGCTGTCACCACTCTGGGCTTTGAGAGCATTGTCACTCTTTCCTCTCTTGACACTGCCTCCTCTATCAGGAAAGGGTGTGGAGGGCTGACTGCCCCTTGGCTCTCCTCGGCATGGCTGTTGCTATCCTAAGTCCTTGCCTCCTTGGCACACCTTTTGCCTGGCTTCTTACAGTCTCTGCTGATGCTACAGAAAGGGGATGCATAGGAAACGACAGACTGAGTATCTCTCCCCAAAGACCCACCAGAGTACTTCATGGCTTTGGTGGTTATTTGCCACCTTGCTCTACTGAATGGGAAAGCAGCTGCCCCCTCACATTGTGGGCTCTGGAAGAGTCAGACTTCTGACTCTATAAATGGCCCAGATGAGACACTATAAGGAAGTGTGGCTACAAGAAGGGGACAAGTGGCACAGCCATATTTCTATAGATAGCAAAGCATGGGGGCCAAAGGCATAGGTTTTTAATTTGACGTTCCTTAATTTAAAAAATAAAAATAACACAGAGCACAATGGGCATGCTTGCAGAAACCAGGTGTGAAGTCCCCAATGAGCCAAGGAAGGGCAAATGTGGGTGGGAGCATGGGGGGCACCAGGTTGCTCTGTGGTGGGGGGTCATCCTGAATCATTTATAAAAGGCAAGAGCTAGCATAGCCCAGGGCCCTGGGCATCATGCTGCAGGTGTGATTTATGAGGGAGAGACAGGCTATAAATCAAATCCCTTTGTGTTCCATAGTAGTTTGAATGCAGCAGATCCATTTACATGCAAAGAGAATGAAGAAAAAGTGCAATATATTAAAATCTGCGAATATCACAGCATTAGATTTCAAATGTGAACAAGGTGTTTCCATTTGTGGCTGTTTGCCTACCACTGTAGAACACATGTCCTTGTGTGGGGTTCTTTGTGGGGCAGGGAAGAGAGAATGAGTTTGGGTCTTCAGGTCACTGGGGAGGATGATGGGATGGGCACCTGAGCAAGGGCTCCAGAGCTGGAAACCGGGAAATTAATTCCTTCTGCGGTTGGTGTGACCTGGTGCTCAGAGCTAAGAAGGCATCTTTGTTAGAAAAAATCCTGGGCTGTCATTATTATCAGGTTTGAACATTGGAATATTGCTGTTCTTGCGTCTTGGTTGATGTAAGAATATACTATGAAGGAGAAAAAGAGAAGGTTCTAGACCAATTCTCATGAGCTTCTATGTAACTGGGGGTAGGTGGGGGTTGGGAGAGAAGAGCTGGTTCAGGAGCACACACCCAACACCAGAATTTCTACTAATGCGTGTAACATTTATTTGCCTTATTTATTTGAACAATTTGGTTATATTGACTATCTTAATGTTTACAGTTATTTCACGTATATAATCTTTGTGCCACTTAAGAGATGAAAAACTTGTTGAGAGTAGAGCTCAAATCTTTGGGCCTCTTATAATTTCTCAAAGAGGGGTGAGGGATGAAAAATGACACCTGACTCCTTAGAGGGTCAGATTATTTTAAAAGACAAATTTTAATCACTCAAGTGGCTCCAGACATTCAAAGAAAACCTCAGAAATTGGCCCTAGGCCCAGACCATAACCTGGAGAATCTTCTTAAAACGGCCACCATGGTCTTTTATAACCGAGACCTGGAAAGAAAGGAGGAAAAAGAGAGAAAGGAACAGAAAAGAATGACAGCTCTAGTAATGGCACTCCAACAAATGAGCAATTTTCAGGGGCAGAGGGAAACCAGAGGAGCTAAAAACAAGTGCTTCCAATGTGGTCAGACTGGCCAGTTCAGAAAAGACTGCCCCCAGCAGCACCACTGGCTGGGCAAGCCACCTGGCCCCTGTCCAGAATGCAAGGGTGACCACTGGAGGGTGGCCTGTCCCCAGAGGCGAAGGCCTCCTGGAACAGGGACCCCATC